>WOVY01013989.1:0-51693 GCA_013436015.1 Rhipicephalus annulatus
GGGGGCGACCGGAAAGTAGCTTTCGAGGGCCATGCAAAGGGTCCTCGGCGTCTGCCATGTATCCGTCAAGATAAGCTTCGTAGTCGTTTCCTTGCGATGAATTAGATATTGACGGGTGAACCAATAGTGCTTTTCGGGAGACCTGACCGAAAGCCAACGGACCTGATGCCTGCTAGTGTTATTACCGGCGACGGCGGCCAGTGGTTGTGGATGGCTGGTTCAGGGGATCTTCCGGCGCTTCAATATTTCCGCGTCTAGCGTTGCTCGGTTGTGGTGCACTGCCACACCTTGGTCGGTGTTCTGTTCAGCCGCCGTACGAGCTTGCTTGTGCTTTTGCAGCAGACTTTGCTCTGGTTCAGACATAGTAGCCGCTGGTCCCAGCGAGCCAGAGGCTTAGCATTTTGACCAGTGGTCTAGAACACCTTTGTGGCTTTAGCCTCCTTGCCATACAGGATGGACTCATCACTGCTGTTGCTTCCAGGTGGCTCCTCTATGGGTATAATAAGGCTGCCTCTCCTGGAGCGCATTGGTGATGGGGGGCTGCGAAAGTTTTAAGACGAATTGAGTTTGTCCTTTTTGCGCTGGGCACACTCTTAACGCTTTCAATTTACAGTACATATATTTGTAACGGCGTGCGTAGTCAGATGTGAGATTTTCACAGGGCAACCATACTTGCTGGGCGTTACCTACGAAATTAAATGAGCCTTGGTTAAGTTACACTGAATAATAATAATAATAATAATAATAATAATAATAATAATAATAATAATAACATTAATAATAATAATATAGTAATAGTAATATAAAAATACTATTATTACTATTGCTCTTATATTTTTATTTTTAGTAGTACTAGTAATATGTAGTAGTAGTAGTAGCAGCAGTTTTCTGGCGTCAAAGCCACGATCTAATACACAAAACGACGACGACACACAGAAACGTAGCACGGCTCCTAAAGTTTCAGATTACGCTACATGGCGCGTTCATGCAATGAGTGCAAGCTCATGGTGGCGCCTCGGGGTATTTGGGACTGTAAGTGCAGAATAAACGATTGTGCCCAATGGCCATAATAACCGGTCACCGCACACACCTAAAGCACATCAAGCACATACTCGTCGAAGTTGTTTTCCAATCTGCAAAACAGTTGCCCATCTAAGCATCCACAAAAATATTAAGAGGGAAAATAGCTTAGGTCCTAAAGCAGTGATGAGAGAATAAACAAAGAGCATGAAGCAAAGCACCTGCGCACGTCCTTTGTCATGCCAACTTTCAGCTGTTTTTTAGCCTTTCAAAATAGAGTTTCAACTCCCACAACGATTTTAATTTGTATCATGCCTCACAATGGTGCTGCTGCGACAGAAGCGTTTCCCAAGTAACGCGTAACCACAGTAATCAATAAACTGCGTCTGATGTTTTGCCACCGACATATTTCAGACTACAGTAGCGTCCATCTTTGTGTCTATTATGTTCGAAACCTACTATTACTTATTGACATAACTTGCTTAGATATACAGCACTCGTGAAGTGCACACTGTACACGCGATCAATCTTCAACATAAAAGAATTAAAAACGTGACGTCAATTTACCTCTTGTTAACCTAATCCGCTCGCAGCCAATCCGGCCGTTAAGAGTAATGCTGGTTCGGATCAAAGTGCTCGGATCACACTATGCCCCTACGACGCCAACTGTACAAGCTGTAAACGAAAGTACGCGCATAACCTAGCACAAGTTTTCGTGTTTAAATGCGTGAATACTACAAACTTGCACACTTTGCAGAGCATGTTCTAGGTCTCTTTACAAGCGCAGCTCATTGACACCTGAGCTAGTTTGATCATTATGGCATCAAAACATGGTATTGCGGCACCGCGTCATAATTGGGTCCTTGCGCTTCAACACGTGAAACTCTTCACCAACACAAAATGGACTGGCAGCATTTTTTTACACATATTCTGATTTTCGTTTATTTCATTAAAGGGACTATAAATTCTAATAAAAATTCATGTCAGAGTGAAAGCTCAATGTATGGCAAACACTTAAAAACGACAATAATATCAACAACAGCGTCCTACTTACCAAAAAAATTAAGGGAAATGCACAAGAACACAAGCGCCGCAAAAGGAAATCTTCAAAATGATCCCGATGACACCAGACAGACCGCCTACAATCAATCACTAGTAATTGATCTAACTGCACTAAATAAAGAACTTTCCGTGTATCAAGAGACGCAATAAAATGCTGCTTGTTTGTTTCTGCTTTATCCGTGGAAAAAAGAAGCGCCGGAAGTTAGTATGAGGATTGCGTGAGTGGTTCGAAAACTCAAGTTTCGCGTGGTTACACGGCATAGGTAGTGCCATCTAGCAGAGCGCAGTGTAACAAAAGCGTCAGTAATCTCAGAGCCAATGAAGAGAAATCGATCAATGGCCGTTTTTGCTGCTGTCGTTCCCGATGCTTTCGGTCTGCCGCTACTAGCGCAGTAAAGCCGGACAACGTTGTGCACGGCAACAATGACGTGAGACGGACCGGCCGGTCCGCTTCTTGAGGCGGCCCCGCCACGGTGGTCTAATGGCTAAGGTACTCGGCTGCTGACCCGCAGGTCGCGGGATCACATCCCGGCTGTGGCGGCTGCGTTTCCGATGGAGGCAGAAATGTTGTAACTTCATGTACTCAGATTTGGGTGCACGTTAAAGAACCCCAGGTGGTCGAAAATTCCGAAGCCCTCCCCTACGACGTCTCTCATAATCAAATGGTGAGTTTGGGACGTTAAACCCCCACAAATCAATCCATCAATCGCTTCTTGAGGCGGGTAACTTGAAGTGCTGTAACTCCTTGTGGAGCACTAAAACGTGATCTTATTTGAAAATAGGCTTTTCCTTGGCACAAAAGTAACACTTCGGGGTTTCTGGACCGCCATTTCAAACAATCAATGTCGACTTAATAGTTGACTTTAGTGTCCCTTTAATGCTTCTCGCACATATTCATCAGCGCTCACGCCTGGCTCCGAGGACTCAGCGGAAGGGTTTCGTAAAACCTACCTTGGAGCTTTTCTCCTTGGTCGCCTTGACCTTGAGCGGTATCGACGTGGCGGAGCTTGGCCGGAAAATACCCGGCGCGTTGCTAGAGGAACTCATGCCACGCTCTTTGTACGTGGCCACGGTTTCCTTGTTCGTCACCAGGAGACGCACCTCCTTAGTTGACGACCTAATGCTGGTCCACCACGTCCCGTTGGCTGTAGCCGATCACGCTCTCCCCGTTCACCTGGATGAGCCCCAGTGGAGAGAGCTAATTTGCACAAACTTGTCATACCGGTGGTGGCAGTGGTGAGGGGGCACACCCACTAAAGTACTGTAGCGAACGACGCCAACAAGATGTGACTATGTGCTGCTCAATTTGCCGCGCTGCTCGAGAGGCTAGAGGGTCAGCCTCTGACGTGGGAGGCACTCGGCTTGATTCCAACAGCCACAGCATAGGCAGAACTTTTTTCTCGCGGGGGAGAGGGGGAAGGAGGGTCACTTTTTTCTAAGGGTAAATTATATTGCTCTGTATGCCATGACTAAAGAAAAGTTTCAGGGAAGGGGGAGGGGGAAAATGGGCTCGATGTGCCACTGCATGGCCACCAGACATCTGTTGTTGTTGTTGTTGTTGTTGTTGTTGTTGTTGTTGTTGTTGTTGTTGTTGTTGTTGTTGTTGTTGTTGTTGTTGTTGTTGTTGTTGTTGTTGTTGTTGTTGTTGTTGTTGTTGTTGTGTTGTTGTTGTTGTTGTTGTTGTTTGTTTGTTGTTGTTGTTGTTGTTGTTGTTGTTGTTGTTGAAAAGAGTTGCCTCCGGCATGGGTCTCGTCATGGTGTTTTGGGTACTCAAGTCTTCGGCAAGCTAGCTTCTAACTTACGCTCCTCTCTCTTTTACTCTCCCTCAACCCTTGCGCCACCTACTTGTGCGTCGCACAGACATGTGTCGTTTCTAATTTGTGAGTGCTGTCTGTCTCACTAACTGTATCAAGCACTCCAGCAAACACCGAAGGCTGACTAGCCCAAGGTATGTGAAAGTCACACTATGTGGTTTTTTCCAAGGACACGTGTCAACTTACTGACACCAATCGCGCGCTCGCCCCGCTCGAGTGGTGATACAAGTGGTAGGCAAGGCGCACACAATACGGTAATGTCATTCCTTATCTCATGCACTGCTCTGATACACTCGATTAGTCAAATGGGGTCAACTGATGATCCAATGGTGTAAGTGGGCCAGGACTCTCACTCGCTGCCCTCCGAACCCTACTGGTAACTCTTAGCCGTGTACATAGTAATCCACTTACGCCTTTTGAAAAACTGCTAATTATCTGTGTGCATAGTAGCATGTAACATTAAGGATCCACTAATATGTACCCACAAAACCTCAATTTTCAATTTCACCCGATAGGAAACTGTGTGTTCATCTCGACATTTTCTAGTTAAACTTATCGTCATTCGTTTAATTTGCATTAGATATGCGGGTGGTTGATTATACCCTATCATGCAATAAATTGCGCTCCTCTATCATATCTGTCATATGCCACGCTTATCAACACCTCCTCGTGTTTTCTTACTTTCATCTTGGTACTTGTTTTTGAATTTACGTAGAACTTCCCTAGGTGTTACATTACGACTGCTCCGCAAGGAACTTCACGTCCCTAGGCGTTTACGCCGTAATATTAGCTCGACCCGTGTTTATTGTGGTTCCGAGTCAAAAGGAATTAAATAGCTGCCCCTTCCAATTATCACTGAACGAAACTTGAAGGGAATCCAAGAGTACACCAGGATACAGGAACGACGGCGTGTCAGTGCCTGGAAGCTTAAGTCGAGGATTACGGTCACCTCCAATTATTATGTCAATATTCAGTGATAAACCTCTGGAATTGATAATTACGTCACATCACCGATCCCTTATTTTCTGCCGTTCAGGGTGTGTTCACCTGTACAATGCCGTCTTTGGCGCGGAGTCCTCCAGCCTCGGCGGGTCCTCCCTTTTCCACGGTGGTCATGGTGGCCAGCTTACTCTTCTCGTCGACAAGTATGCCGAAACCGTAGCCGTCAAAGTCTGGTCGGCGTACCAGCTTACACAGGCGCACGGGCGCGGCCGCAGTGACCGAGGATAATGAAGCAGTTTTCTTCACTGTCGAAGGTGTTCCCTTTTTCGCTGGGTCGGCTTTACCACCGTCGTTTTTCTGAAGTGTAGACATATGGTTTAAAAAGGGTGTCTGCGTAAAAGCAGCCGTTGCTTGGGAAAGTTGCAAAGTAGGGAAAAAAGGCTTAAATGTGTTTTTGCTGAAGCTATAAAAAGTGGGCGACGATGTTTTTTGGTCTAACATTCCCGCAATGACGGACAATGAAGCAATGTGCAAGACGTAAAGTTTAATATATATCGAGGGTGCTCCAGCCAACTATTTGGACGGAGACAGACAGATGACACTCCACTGATGTGTCTTTGTGTTCTCGTCGAAGTAGCTGGTTGGAGCCCCCTTGCAATGTGCCAACAGTGAGCTCAGGCAAGCACAATTCTCCTTAAAGTTTACTTCACGGCGCGTATCGACCAGTTATACTACTTATTACAATAAAAAAGAGTGCCTCTTCCTGGAATTGTGAAGAAATAAATGTACCTGAAATTATATACACGGAGCATGGTGCTAACCAAACAGAGGGGTATTTTTTTCGGGACCGTAGAGCGTCGGCCTTATCTTAGCCTCGTCAGGCTTGCGTAGTTTATGGATCTGCGCTGCTGAACCTACGTAGAAACTAGAAGCCTCTTTCATTGACGTGACAAAAGCCTCTTCCATTGACGTGATAGTACTGCTAATGTGTAGACAGCAAGCCTTGCTCTCGAAAATTCAAACGCAAATTAATGACCTAATTTACCTTGTTGGAGCGCGATGATGAGGTGGACATTGCTTGCGTGCTCCTGACTTGCTTCTTGTCCCATAGCGCTGACCCACTAAAGGGTAGTGTTGAATAATGCCGGTGGCTAGACAGGAATGCAACACTTGAATGTTAGTGTAAGCATAGGTCATGCGCAAGTTGATAAAAAACAGCAGTGCTTTTCAAAGAAAGAAATGTAGTAATTTTGTGTAAATATGTGATTTAGCAGTATTCTAGTTAATTTACGTACATGCTCTTTAATTTTGTACGTGTACAAATACAATGAAATTCATTGAGGACCTACCGAAATAAAAAAGTTCTGATTTCCAGAAATTCATAACGTTTTCCTCTCGTTGTGTCTGTGTTGTGCACACTTGTCGATCGTCTCTTTGTTCAGGTGCCCCTGTAGTAGACGAGGCTAGAGAATTGGTTCTCGTTGAAGTGATCCCTGAGTGTAATGTATAGAAGAATTACATAGCTGAGCTGAAAAATTGGGAGAGCGTTAAGGATCACTTTTAAGAGTTGAACACCAAAGCGATATCCGGTCCCTAGTGCGTACTTGAAACGCTTGGTGCATCAAATTTTTTCGAACTTGCTATGTACCCAGTACCTGGAAGAGCAATGGCGCGGCAACGCGGGTCTTTGGCGGGTGACTGGCTTTAAAGCATGAAGTCATCATGGTAATACATATTCTGACCTTCGATGGCGATGCACGCTTGTACCACGCATGATTACTGCAATAATAAATGTTCTATTCTGAAGCCCGTAAACAGGACGCATGCATTTGTAAAACATGGGTTACTTTCCCTGCATTGCGAAGAACAAGAAGTCACTTTCACATTATCTACTCGCAGACGTGTGGCTGTGTGGTAGAATACTCTCTTGCCACGTAAATGACCCGGGATTGATCCTCATTTGGACTCAGAAGTTTATATATATATTTGCATCTTTCTCGACTTTACGGTCATGCACAAGATGATTATTTTTCAATCACAACCAGCGACACCGGCACTGACACCAGAATTTCTGCGAAACGATCTGTTAAACGCTGTCGCGTTAGAGAATTCAGCCAACGGACGAATATCCGAGAGGCGTTCAAAGGCCATAGGCTCAGCTGTATAAAAACTGATCAACTATGATAGTTACACTGCCATCTGGACGTCGGCATCGTGGCAGTCGTTTCTAAATAGAGATGTGAAATAGGACTTTCGTATCTTTTAAACCCTTCTTCAGTAGCAGTAGTACATTTAACTGAGCAGTTATTTAATGTCGAGACTAATCCCTGCATAGCGTAGCACAGCTACTAGTATGTGTCTGACATAGAAACTGGGTGGGCTTTACTATTCACCTCTACCCCACTAAGAAGACGGTGCGAATAACAACCCTGAAGAGTCCGTCCCCGGCAGCTTCTCATTGGAACGTGGTCGAAATTGGACACACCGGGCTATTCACATCCAGCCCACTAAAGCACCATAGGGCTCTATAGAACTAGCCGAGCGGGTATCTACTACTGACACTTTGCAAACCTCACTACTTTCCACCAAATATTATGAGAAAAAAAAGAGCGTAGTTTACGCTAGGCAGCGCAAGACCAAATCACAGCGAAGACGGTCGACCTCGTGATTTTCTGTAGTATACTGTCGTTGTACTTGGCTGCTTCAATAATACAGTGATGTGGTACTTGACTACTCCATGGTCGAACTTCACTGTTTGGGGTTCCGTGTTATCAGAATCGGCAAGTCCTTGCGGGTTTCTTTCCCGGCAACAAGTTTTTGTTCCTCGGCAAGTCGTAGTTCCTCAGTTATGTAGATCCCTGCGGACGACCCGACCACCGTATTTGTTGCGCGACAATGGTAACTTTAATCAAGTGACTTAAATTGTTCCCTTTGGAATCTTTGCCCCTTGGGAGATGTAATACCTGAATGCCATGCTTGCGCATGCGCCATCAGCACGCGCAACGCTGCAAAGACACAGGAGCCTGCAGTTTTTAGCACACACTATTTCTTAGATCATACCGTTCACGAAACCAGAGTTTCAAAGAGTTTGGTATGCCTAAATATTTTTCATCTTTTCAAAGAAATCCCATTATATAACCTTAGGCCTTTTTTTTGCTGGTTTGTGCTATTTCTAATGATTTTAGGTTATGTGCGTGTGGCTTGGCCTGCACCTTTGAATTTCCCACTGACAACTCGTTGTAGTTTTATGACCGAAGCTTCTCTTACTCTTACATTGTCCAGCATCCGGCGTAACAGAAAGTATCTCCCGAACACTATATTACATAGTGCTGTCTTATAGACGCACATACAAACTGCAGTTTCGTGAAGATATTCTAGATGGCACTTTACCGCTACTCTCCGATTGCCTGCTGCGCGGGCTGTGCCTGGCTGCCCAGGGAACGAATGCCTCTCTCTGTATCTTGATCGTCATCATACGTGTCGGATCGGTGGTGGGACATGTACACAGAGTAGCGGAGGGCGCGGAGGGCCGCGGCGGCTCGTGCTCGTCGCCGCCTGGGTGCACCGAGAACCAGTGCCTCTCTCTGTCTCCTGGATCGTCGCCGTACGTGTTGGATCGCAAATGGGGCATGGACTAAGCGGCGCGGTGGGTCGCGGCCGCTTGTACTCATCGTCAAACAGACATTTCATTTTACCAGGACTTGAATTCAGTTATTGTCATCGAGAAATTATTTTAAGTGCACCGCAGCATGTGAAGACGCTGGCACTCTCATTGACCAACCTGGTCCGTTACAACGCTGAATACACCGCAAAAGGAGAAACTGAAGCAGTCCCATAACGCCCCTTAATTTTTTTACGTGCGGCCTTCGGCTGCTTGTCGTTTCGAACCATAGATACAGCACACGTGATCAATCAATGCACCCTAACGTGACGCGGACTAAAGCATAGTGCGACATGCGTTTCATATGGATCAGGATTAATAATAACATCATAATTTATGAAGAAAAAAGCTTTATGAACCTATTATCAATAGAAAAAAGTTGGACGAGAGCATATTCGCTTTATAATTTGAGTCATTGCAAAGCTGCAAACTTCGGCCGCAAAAAAAAATATGATGATGGAGTGTCATTCAAACCCCACTCGGCTGAACATCCCATCTGGCTGGAAAGTGGGTTTCGCAGTGGTTCATGCCGTCACAGTCACAGCTTCCTGGCCACTCAGCGAAACTGGCGTAGCAGTGGAAGGTCTCCAAAAAACTCCGGTCAGATCGGGCCATGTCGTTGCACACGTCCTTACCGTCGGGCTCTCCGCACTCCAGGAAACACAGCATGCGGAAAAAGATTCTGTGCAGGCCGACCTTCCGGTCGGCTGCTGCTTCCTTCATCACCCTATAGGCCGCGGCAGAAGGGGCTTCGTTGTTATCGCTGGCTTCTTCGACGTCTCGCTTGAACTGTAACAGCCAAGCGAGCTGCGCTGACCAGCGTGCCCGCACAAACTTCTTGGCCCACATCGGTTCCCCCGGTCGACCCAGCACCAACGACGCCGAAGCGGCGAAGCACAGGTCGACGTAGCTGGGAGCCCACTCGGGGAAGTACTTGGCGTCAGAATCGAAAATTGAGCGCAGAATCAGTGCGCCCATTGTCGCGTATCTTGCCGCTGCAGCAAGCGGAAAGGGCCGATTTTACATCGATGCAGCGTAAAACGCAAAAATCGTTAAGCCGTTTCCCCACTGTGCTCTGGGCAACGCACACGGAGGGAAATAGGGGGAGACCTTGAGATGTTTTTCTATTGCTACAACTTATGGTATAGCACAATGGCAATAATAATAATCTGGTGCACTAATAACAGACAGCAATGACGAGAGAATCTTGTCAAAAATAACCTTTATGCTACGTATATTAGTAAGAAGGTGGCCAATTACACGCCTACTTATGTTCCAAAAGCTTTGTGAGTACGAGCCCGGTCACCAAGAGTGGGGAACAGTTTACAACTTACGAAAGCACAGCTTTATGTCGTTGGTTGAGATAAGTGTGGTGATAAAATATGACCCTAAAGGGGCCTATTTTATTACGTAAGCAAGGTAAACTTTTGGAAATCTGTGAGCACTGGTGCAGACACTTTTGACATTTAGAGACGACCATGCATGTGGTCATCGTCGTTCTTAAACGAACAATAATGCATTTCTGATTGATTCTAAATCAAGGTAATGCCAACAAACAGTTGCCCGAATAATGGGTCAAGCAGTAATACACTTGTTAAGACTTCACTGCTTTGCGTAACCAGTTCAGTACACAAGAACCTATGCTGGCTGAGAATGCTAGTGCGGCTAAAAACTGACCCCCAATCGACGAGCATCTGCTACAAGAACACAATAGTGACACAAGGGATCCTATTTGATATAGCCTGCTGGTTCGCTTGCTTGTCAAATCTAAGAAGTGTGTTTGTTGCTCACATCGCTGAACCTTGTGGTTGAGGGAGGCATGCGCGAAAAGGCTGGTTCGGGACAGGTACGTCGAGCTGACCAAAAAGTTGCCGTCGAAGTGGTAGCCTATGTGCCCGCGCAGCTGTGGGAGCCAGTAATCGTCCGGTACAGTCTCCTCCAAGCCCACTCTCGCAGCTGCTACAATGGCAATGTTTAGAAGAAAATGTGGACCCAGAGTCGCCACCAGAGGCTCCTGAGGCAGGCTGGCACCGTCAGTTTCACCTGTGGGGACATAGACCGGCAGAAAACGAAAGCGTGACTGTCCGCGACGATCATAATTGCCCGTTGTAACTCGCAAAAACGCTTTACCACAAAGTTTCTTCGAGTTCAAGTTGGCTGGAAATCACCTAATGGTAACTTATAACACGCTACGGTAGTGCCCAACCATCAAGCTTATTAGAAAAATTAAGACTGAAACAGGAAGGTCGTGCTTAATTCTGTGATGTAACGTTACGCGCCTTTACTCCTTCACTTTAATTACTTTTGGTGTCTATGCGCAATGTCATGGTGACGCAGTATAGTAGTACTATAAACATTGTAATTCTACAATATTACTGGGTGTAACGGCACATTCTAGTGGAACTGTTGTCCTGTAGCAGCAAAGGTGGGGAAAGAAAACTTCTGTTCATTCCCGGGTAGACCCGCTTCTTACACATTGAATTATATTGTCAACATTTCGAAAGGGGTGAGGGCAAGCTTTGTAATAGAACAAATTGAAGATGATACGGAAAAGCCGCTAAGATTGAGGAATGTTCATATATGGTGGTGTTAGGACGTTAAACACCAGATATCAATTAAGATTGAAGAATGCACACCCTTGCTTTTAATGAAGTGCTTTATTGAATACGTATGCATACGGCGGTTTCATCCTCCCGAGTTGTTTGAATAAACTCGGGGAAGAAAACCGGAAAACGGTTAGAGGGGAGAATACGCATATTTGGAATCTCCCTAAAAAGGGAAGGGGGCCCTCGTTCGGGTAGCAGTGCTTGCTCAGAATTTTAGGGTATACTCGATAAAGATGAAACATTAAATTAGGGAAACATATGCCAAGAAACGAGAGAAACACTCCCATTACCGTATTAGCGGCAACCAGTCACCGGTCGTCGATAATGGGCGTCGTCGGTAACACAGGTATACATACATCATGTCATATTTAAGCGTTATGATTGTTGCTTGCGTGTCACACACGAGCGCGAAAATCATATCTCTAAGCCAACGTCAAATAACGTGAGCAGTTACGATATAGTGAAAAGTAGGACCCGGCAGCCCGCTTTTCAAAAGGCCAAGTTGCCCCCCCTTACGTCCTTCAATAGCGCAAATTTGCAGCGCAAAACCTGAAAAGTTCAAGAAATCTAGACAGCCGACGTGCCCGCCGCTGCCAGACAGCGTGCGGGAACTATAACGCTCTTAACAAACCATCCAGTATGGTGTAAACGAATGAGTCATGCAAAGAGTCTGAAACCAGGGTAAAGCATAGCGACCGGTAAGTCAGCCTGTGAATTAAAAGTATTCTGTAAGGACTTTGTGAAAGGAGTTGGTGAGGACGTGTCGTGTTATGGTGTATTGTTGTCAATCGGTTAGTCTAGAAAGCACTGTGCCGTGACCCAGTCCAATCAGTGAAAATGTGATGAGGAGGAATATGAGAAGTCTCTCAGACAGGGGTGCCGAGAAAGATGTAATCGGCAGAGCGCCGAATAGGAAACCGAGCCAGCGCTACAGTCCACGTGGCCCCATATGCGTGAGTGTTTTCGGAAGAGGCAAGCACCAAGAAATCACTAGTTATTGGACTGGAGAGGCAGAGGAATATAAATGTACCTTAGTTGTTCTTGCTTATTTTCTAACGCCTGAGTTATCATTTGAGGGCATTAAGAATAATTGTTTTTTTCACTATCGCTAAACGCATATCAGCTGTATTGTGATTTCAACCAAACAAGTGTACTTATGTCGAAACGTTTGTAGAAAAATCATTTCGTGTGGTTGTCCAACGCCTCTGACTCAACGCCTTTGCCAGCTGTACCCATACATCAGCTCTGGAATCTGCCCGTCGAGTGCCTTTCTTCAACAGGTTCTGGCAATGTGTTTCTTTCAAATAAACGCAACTACTCACAACGCACGCGATCTTATCTGCACTATATAAAACGATCATAAAGCTTCACCCAATCAGGGGCGCACAGAGACGGCCGTTATCAACAGGTGCAAATATCATTCTCATCATTATCATCATCATCATCATCATCAGCCTGACTATGCCCACTGCAGGGCAAAGGCCTCTTCCTTGATCCGCCAATCAACCTGGTCTTGTGCTCTCCGTTGTCACGTTATACCTGCAAACTTCGTAATCTCATCGGCCCACCCACCTTTCTCCCCTTCGTGCGTTTAACTTCTCTGGTAATCCAGTCAGTTACCCTTAATGACCAGCGGTTATCCTGCCTACGTGCTACGTGCGCGGTACATGTCCATTTCTTCTTCTCGATTTTAACTATGATATCTTTAACCCCGTTTTGTTCCCTGACCCACTCCACCCTATTCTTGTCTGTTAATGTTAGAACTATCATTTTCCTTTCTATCGCTCGATGTGTCATCTTCAATTTAAGCCCAATCCTCTGTGTAAGCCTCTAGGTTTCTGCTGCGCAGGTAAGTACTGGCAAGATGCATCTGTTATATACCTTCCTCTTGAGGGTTAGTGGCAGATTACTAATCATCATTTGAGTATTCTCGCCGATTGTGACCCACCTCATCCTTATTCTTCTAGTTATTTTACTCTCATGGTTCGGATTCATGGTTACTACCTGTCCTAAGTACACATATTTCTTTTAAACTTCCATCATCTCTCCACCTATAGTGCTGTTTTCTGTCGAGACTGTTACACATTACTTTTGTTTTGTGCATATAAATCTTCAGGCCTACTTTTCCGCCTTCCGTGTCCAGTCCTGTATTAATTAGTTGTGTTTCGTCCCCTGAGTTACTCATCAAAGCAATGTCATCAGTGAATCGCAGGTTACTAAGATACCCTCCATTAACTCCTATCCCTAACTCTTCTCAACCTAGGGTCCATTATTTGTAATTAAAGGTACAAGCGAAGTAGCACTTGTTCTTAAAAGTGAGAAATCTTGTAATATAGAGCGGTGCAGTAGTGTAATGGCTGCTTAATAAACACTCATCTAAATAATTAACTTAGTTGAGATAGTTGAATCATCATTATAAAGTTCTATTGTTGTAATGTCGCCACCGGAGGTTATTAACTAGAACACTGTCGAAGTTTCATGTCTGACTTTTGCGCCAAAATCTCAACCACGGAAGCTCAGAATCACGTGACATCTGTGAGACGAGTGTCGCTACGTATAGAAATACTTTACTGGACACTACAGGCCTGTCTACTACAGCATATACGTACCGTACACGAACAGCTGCGCACTTCTGAGCTTGTTTGTATCAATCAGGACACCCGCGTTAACCTTGCTGTCATTGTGGAGCGCAGACGTTGTGTCCTGGAACAGCCGCCGTACCAACGCGACCTCCTCTTCACTCTGGAATGTCCTGGCCACCCAGTGTGGATACAGCTGGCCGAACGTCGAGGCTGTGCGGTGGAGACACCTCGACACGGTCGCGTCATCCATGGAACTCACTGGCCAGTCTTCTAAGTACGGGGCGTACTTCATTACCTGTGCCCAGGTACGAAAAGAAATAAATATAAGAAGAATATGTGAAGACATTCCTGACCGCGTAATTCTTGTGTGAACCCAGAAAGGCTTCTTGTAAGCTCGTTATGCCAAGTGACTTGAAGAAAAGAATAGATGTGATTACTTTTTCAATTGTGCGAAAAATATATGAGCTGTAGGCACGCAGTTTCTCGCGTTAAGCTTTGTGTATTTATCCTGACAGATTTTTGAGACGGATAAAAATATGTGATTAGTAACTTGTGACAACATATGTTTTCCTCCTTACCCTAGAAAACACAAAACACTCTTCCACTCTTCTAAGCACGGGGCGTACTTCATTACTTGTGCCCAGGTACGAAGAAGAAATAATTATTATAAAAAGAATATGTGAAGACGTTCCTGACCGCGTAATTCTTGTGTGATCCAGAAAGGCTTCTTGTAAGCTCGTTAGGACAATTGACTTGAGGGCATGAATAGATGTGATTACTTTTTCAATTGTGCGAAGAATATATGGGATGTAGGCACGCTGTTTCTCGCGTTAGGCTTTGTGTATTTAGCCTGACAGATTTTTGAGGCGGAGAAAAATATGTGATTAGGAACTTGTGACAACATATATTTTCCTCCTTACACTAGAAAACACAAAACACTCTTCCTTAATGTAAAAGTTAGAACCACCTGTTCACCTTTAAATCTGGTTGGGTATAAGCCATTACAGAAAATTTATAAAAACGAAAATATGTTGGTGCAGTGATTATATATTAGCCATCAATATTCCCTACTATTCATAGGTGAACTTCGCCAGGAAAAGCTCCTGAGGTTTTCTACACAATGCTCTTGTGTTTTTATCGGAATCAGGAATCTCAATCTGGCGCACAAGAAATAATGCATCCTGCGCGCATAATGTCCATGAATATATAGGCTTGTGATAATACATCGAGCTTCTATGGCTTCTGAATCTGATTCAAAAATACTACAGACATCGGATCACACTTGATCACATCTTAACAGAAAAATTTGAAAATGCTACCACCTGTGCAAGCAAGACCACCAGGGAGTACATGCTGGCATTTCGTAGCGGTAGTTTCCTCAGGTGACCAACGATGCTTCGGATTTCGTGCATAGCTCTTATCAGCACGGTCATCTGACTCCGACCATTACTGCTGAATCTGGAAGGCAGTCCCCGTTCTAAGACGTCTTCCCAGTCAATTTCAGTTGCTATATACGCAAGATCGTTGCGACTTTTCAACGGTGGCGACATCTTGCCATTGCCCTTCGATTGCTCTTTGTCGATGACAAGGTCGATGGCAAAGAGCGTGGAAGAGTTAGGCCAGGCCACTGATGACTGAATACCGAGATCGTATAGGGTTCGCGCAACAAACATTTTCGCTTTGTGAAAGTCACGAGCAAAAGTCGACGCCAATGATTGTCCTACGCCGAGGCGGAATGTCCGGTTTGCCCAGTACTCTACGCGAACGAAAGATGGAAGGCCGCTCCTGAGGGTCGTGCTCACTGCTAAAACTAGCAGTTCGGCGAAGCTCGATGCATTCATCCAAGCCGAGACATCACTGCCCATCGCGTCGAGAACAGCGGAGGCGTCACTCGTCTCGCTTTGTCCGGTGGTTGCCCTGAAGCAGCTGGCGTAGAACAAGGCCATTTGAGTATCGAGGCTCTGTGTGCTGCTCGAGTTTTCCGAGTCAAAGGTCGCCTTGGTCACAAGGGTGTCGGCAACATGGTGGTTGAAGGTCGCGACGTATTCCTCCAGAAAAGGACGCCTGTCGGGATTTTTCGCTCGCCACCACCCACACACACTGTCGTAGAAGTCTGCGCATGGTCTTGCGTCGGGATTCATTGCATTCAACATGTACCTGCGGGATGGAAGTCGGGAAGAAAGGTTGTCATTTCATGACACTACTAGTGATGATTACAAACCTCAGTGCAATGTATAGATTTATATTATAATTTCAGTGCTCTAGGGTGCACAGTTTTTCTTTGTATTGGCTAAGATAGAAGAATTCTTCGTTCTCTAAGATCGGCTATTCGTTCCTATCGCGTCGCGAAGGCCATGCAAGTTTAAAGTCGGCAATCTTATCGAAACAAGTGGTCAACTTACAAGAACAGATTGTTGGGAGAGCTGTACGTACAGAATAAAAATAAAAAATACTCTGAACAAACGCACACTAACATCTGGTTGTTCATACGGGCTTGTCCTGTAGGTTTATTTGTCTTGTACAGCATTTTTCTTCCTACTATAAAGTATTTTTTACTCGCGCACACTCTAAACCTTTATGTTAAATTACTAGTTGCTCAGGCTTATTTCAGTTGTTAATGCTGCTAGAAGCACTCAGAGTGACACAAGAACCTTTAGTAAAGCGGATTATGGTAAAGCTCTTTCCAATTTTGCCGCGCTTATTCACCTTCGTGACGCGATGGAAAGAAGGAGCTTAGACGCGATAAAAAACAACGCTGCTTCCTCAACCGGCAAAGTTAATTCCTCATCAAAAAAAAAACGAAGAAAGTGCTGAAATGTCGGATCCACCTAAACAAAACGTAGCTGATCCACCTATATAGTAATCTTAATAACCCCAAAGTGACACGTGTATTAACAGGGGTAGATTAGCATCTATTAGGCATTGTTTCAGCAACAGGAACAAATTTTGAAGCCACTTCATGAATGACAAGCAGCTATAAATATCCAGCGCACACCTCAAGCACAAAGCGCGCACGAAATCAGCATACACAGGACGAGTGCTGGCCAAGAACTGTCACAGCTCGACACTTATAGCGCGCTGTTCAAAGAAAGAAAGAAGCACAAAACAAGTGAACAAGTATACGCAAGACAAGAGTGAACAGCTGCTACAAGTCTTCCTGCATCTAGACTCAGCAGCGCGCTCCTTTTGTAAACGCGGCCGCGGCCGCGTGCTAAATGACTGCCGGCCTCTCTGGAATGACGAGTCTGATAAGTGCCGGAAAGACCCCGCTCCGGGGATGCAATGCCTCATGAAGGCGACGACCTTTAGAGCACACCCAACGTGAGCACGCGCGCTATCTCGCCACTGATAAGAAAAATGCGATAAGATTTCGAATCTCTGAGGACTGCCAAACGGTGTAGCGTGCATATAAATTGCTTGAAGTTAGCATTCCTGGCGATGTGCGCTTCATGGCGTAGTGATTAGCGCTGCGCGCTGGGAATCTAGAGGTTGCTGTTTCGATTCCACGCGACAAACTTTTGCCTTCTGTCTTTTTTTCTCCGCAATTTTTTAGTATACATCTTTCAACATCACTTCCGTGACAGAAGTACGTCAGCAGAGTCTTGGTGGAACCCGTGATAAAACACTTTCGGGTTAAAAAACGGTGCTCTGATCACCCGCCGCAACGCTGACGTCACCAGCCGCAACGTTGGCTCGAAAACGTAATCCACAAGCGCCGACACTGTGCCGTAACACGCGGCTGACAGTTACACATGGGGCGCGAACATTCTTCTGTAGCAAGTGTAGTTCTAAATCCTACGTTCAATGCAGCTCCGCTGCTATGAAACCTGAAATACTGCGTGGCACGGGCCCCCGGCGGTTGCTGTTCGTACGACTTCTGCAGCTGCGTTTATCAAACATTCGATAATGTCTATGTTTGGGGAAGCATGCAAGTTTTTTTTTTTTCACGGGTATAGCCTCGTTCAGTGCATTCGACGACTCGGCGTTCAGCTTTCACGCTACTTTGCGTCGGGTTTTACTGAGATCCTACTTGTTACGTCAGTTGAGATACGTGTTGTGTAAGTCAGTTTCGTCGGGTTGTTTCTACCTTCAGGTGCAGCTAAAAAGCGCTGGAGAAGCGCTGGTGTGAGAAGCAAGCAGGAGGAATAATCTTCGTTGACAAAAAATTAAATTAATCGCGCTTGGCGAGGCCGTGATGCCCTCTCTCGTACGGCACGAGCGTTAGCTGCTTGTTTGCGAAGTGCATTCAGCAAAGTTATGGTAAATATAGCAAATAGTTCTAGCCTATTTTAGTTACAGTAGCTTAGACTTTGTTAGTTTATTTTACCCGGTTCTCAGCATTGCAAAGTTTGTTTTAGCTCACTATAAACACTTCACTGGGTACGTGACCACGCCACAAGGGATCTATGAATGTGCAAGCCGAGTCGATTAAGTGCCACGTTCTTAAAAATGATGCGTACAACGCGTCGACGCAAGAAGAATGAATTTCTCGGTGACGTTGTTGATTATAATGTGAAAGCGTCGGCCGTGGGTTACACTGCCTTCAAATATCGGCGAGATGCCACCCGATCGGCGATACGAGGATCACGTTTACATGAGTCTTCCGAGCACAATCTTACAAAAGCAGTGCGTCAAGCTTTTATTCGTCTAAGCAAACAGCGTAGCAGACTGTCCGCATTTAAATCTGCTTTTGCCGCTTGTGTATTGTACTGTAGTTTTGGTCACTTCACAACAAATCTCCTAATGCAGGTGCCGTCATGTCCCGCGGTGTCCACTCGCGCGTTGTTACCGAAAACTGTGAACCATCTCCCCGAAGGGAATTTCGACAGGATGCGAAGCCGCAGCCCTGCGCATTACGTTGACCTGGTTGAAACGGGCGTGAACGTTTGTGCTGAAAGAACGGTTTTGAGCGAAACTCGGTGTAGCGTTTAGTCGAGTGAACGTTTGTTTGAAACGCAAATACACGGGAGGCGGGACGCGTTGAAGAAGCTTGCGCTCGGCTTCCTTATCTCGCATCTTGTCGGTGTTACCCTCGCAGCGTCTTTATTCTCGAACACGGTAGGTGTTCTTGGCTCGCACCTCGTCGGTGTCGCTGGTCTTCCACTGCCGACGCTTGCGCTCGGCTTCCCTGTCTCACACCTCGTCGGTGTTGCCGTCGCCATTCGCGAACGCGATCGGCTTCACTAACCCTCGCAACACTGGCGGCAGCCGGGAAACGTACGCGCACAATAGCGGGAAGCATGCCGCGATGGCGTCCCGCCCGTCGGCGAGATCGCGCGGCAAGCAGCGGCGTGCTATTCACGTTAGGGAGTTTTAGAATAGCGCACCGCGAGCCCTTGTAGTGCGGTCACTGCCACTGCACATGCGTCGTAACGTGAGTCGCCATTCGCGTTTACCAGCAGGAAATCCGAAATAGCGGCCGCGAGTGGGGCCCGCATGGGGACAGCAAACGCTTGTTTCGAGGCTACGGTGTCGCTGCGATTGTGCGTTGTGGTTTGCAGGAGGGGAAACGCTATCCTAAAACTCATATGGCACGCACAATGCCGGCGACGCCCGCAGCACTTGATAACGTTATTCCAGAACTCGCTATTGTCGGCGCCGTGAGATTGTCAAGGCTAGCGCAGCACGCGCACCCGTGGGCTCGTGGCTTCTTCTCGCGGACAGATGGAGAGAGGTGGCGCGGATGAGAAGATGCCCACGTCAGGAATCGGCTCGAGCGTCGAGAACGGTGGATAGAGTGAAGCGAGAGAGTATAGTGGCTAGAAAAGCACCACTATAGAGAGAGAGCTGACACGCTGCGAGCGTGCGGCAGGCGAGAGAGAGAGACAGAGACGTCACCACGCACTGCTAGGACGGCACTACTCCAAAACTTGCCACCACTCCAAAACCTACATGATGGGAGCGGTGCGGACGGAGGGACAACGTTACACAGGCTAATCGAAGAGCTGCTTCGCATCTGAAAATTTGCAAGTGTGCTAATTCATCCATTACTTACAGGGTAACATTATGACATCCTGCGTGGGAATTGTTGTCAGTACAGGCATTCGCCAACTCGGGTGCTGCCTTTATTGCAGCTGCCGTTGAGTTCTTGCTTTCCGTTAGGTAGTAAACGGTAGCGAACACTATGGCGATGATGACGGCTAGGATCAAGAATACGAGGCAGCCCAGGGTCTCGGTTGAGAAGGGGAACTGCCTAGGCGGTGATGGGCTGGTCGGTGTCACCTCCTGTTTCGGTGACTGCTTATCGGACGGACCACCCGGATTTTTCGGGGAGCCATCCTCGGAAGTGCAATGACCCGGCGAGGCGGCGTGGTGGTCGGGCACTGTGGGTACCAGTTTTGGTGGCGCAGACGCCTGACCTGCGGAAAAAAAAACAGAGTCCGGAGTGGCTCAATTGCATATCTACGTAACTCTGTAAGCTCAAGCAAATTTGCTTCCAGTTTGCATTGAGGCGAATGCTTCTAACTTACAGTAGCCTATAGTCACGAACGACGAGGTGGTGAACTTGTGAGATGCACTTATGCTATACATGGATTCTGTGTGCAATGCCCAAGCCTATAAGTTAGTTATGGTAATATCTCGAGACCGCGCTTTAGGGAAATTTAATTTTGTTCCGCTCCTATCACGGCCCTTTGACATACGAGTATGAATTATATCGTTAAAAAGGGCTTTTACAGTGTTGTTATAGTGTTTATTATTGCCTATTTTGGCATTTGTGCCTAAATACCTATAAATGCCAACTATTATATATGAAGGCTATTTAGTCTTATGTTTCAGTTTCAGGTGCTGTTATTAATCATGTTGTTGAGCGAACGCGTTTAAAAATCTAAGATGTTCAACCGCATCCTTTACAAAAAGGTCCCGGAAAACAGCTGCTTCAAGTAGTGAATTGGGGTGCATCGGCGAGAATACGCGGCTGCGATAACAAGGCACGAGCCGTTCTCGAATAAAACCACGGAAAGCCTTCACGGGAAAAGCTAGTGAAGAACAATAGAAGAGAAAAAATGAGCTGCGCAAGTGGCTTTTCTTCTGTTTGCACGTTACTTTTTAAAGGAACCGTGAAACACTTTTTTGAGTACCCACGAAATTAATTCATTGGAAAAGCGTATTGCCTCGAAAACTCGACGCCGCAAAATTTTTAAGCATATGTCCGGTACGAGTGGAGTTATAAAGATTTGTCACACGCTGCAATCGCATCCTCTCTCGTCCTGACGAAAGCGCTGGAAGCTAAGCAGGGAGGAGTGGGAGGGGCTAACAAAAAACGTCGTGCGCACCTCCGGACCTTAAGCTCTTTTCTTTCTTTTCTTTTCTTTTCTTTTTGAATGCGCGGGTTTTTGAATGTGATTGCGCGCGCACGCGTGGACAAGTAGCGTCCTCTCGCGGCAATGTCTGCAACGACCAAGCGTACTATCTTCAATTCAGGCAATGGCCGATATGCCCGAAATATATGGACTTACTACGAGTGATTTTGGGCTTATTCCGTGATTTGTCGGGTAAAAATAAAGCTGTTTTTACCTGACTGCGATACTCTATTGTGAATTCCAGGCCACATGCTGCGCTATAATATTTGGCTCGCGTGTTATCGGGAGCCTCTACTACCGATCGGCAGCGTTTTCTGACCATGCTCAAGAAGTGTTGCAGGGCCAGCGAAAAAATTGTGCACGATTGAAGCCTACCAATGGGGGGCATGTATGCCTCCCTTCTGACATTTCAATGATCTGCCATCTACTCTTGTACAGCCCTTCTAAGACGAGCTAAAGAAGAAGACCAATCCACGTGTTTTTAACTGCTGAGCGCTTGGCGGCTGCGCTGTCACAAAATTTTGCCGGCACAGCAAGATTGTGTGCGGCGTTGACACATATCTCGTGAATCAAGCACAGAAATTCTCTCTTGCAAGATTACTTCCCCTAAATTGCGAAAGCATAAGAAATAAAGCGTCGCCAAACGGGGGATGTCTTCACAATTCCATGTATGCAGCTGAGTTGTTCGATGTCTCACCAATGCCGGCCTGCTCAAGGAGTGGCAGGTTGTAAAAGTTATTTTAATAGCAACGTACCAGTCTGCGCAGCGTCCCCCATTTTTATTGCAATGATTTACTGAATACATGAAAATGCTATGAATACATTACTGTGCATACATAACCTGCTATCAATACTCCTCACCTTATCATCACTCGTCACCCTTACTTCCCTTTCCCACCCCTTGCTTTAACATCTTATGGTTGCATGGCTATTTCATGCTGTGCTATAGGAGCTGCTTGGCACTGTTCCCGCTTTACCTATTTCCCTCTTCTTTCTTTCCTACACGCCCTGACATTCACTTCCCACCTCACGTCTATTTTCCTTTGTTATACATTACCACACCTGTGTTACCCTAGAAGCTGCATGGCACATAGACGATTTCTGTGGCACATGCCAACTTTAGTGCAGACATCAACGGCCTCATCTCCGGTTTTAACAGATGCGCCGTTAAGAACCAATTCCTTGCTTATATATTTCAGCGTCAATGGTTTCTGTACAACTTAACGTTACTTTTCGTGTATTCTTTCCCGGCATCGTTGTATGTTACTTGCCTACATAACGAACACATCAAGATGCACTATGAAAAGTCATGATCTCAAGGTATTTAGTTGCAAAAGCAGCTGGCTTACGGGACGGTCACGTCGGCTTTTGGGATACCCTAAGCGAAGCGGCAGTGGTCGCGGTTGTTGCGTCATTCGCTTCGGTTTCCTCGCCCGCCACCGTGCTCGCTGTAGTCAGTGCCTCTTTCGACGCTACTTTCGATGCCACATTTGGTGTCACTTTTTTCGGCGCCTCTTTCGACGCGACCTTCGGCGCCATGTGTTGCACCTGTCCCTTCGGAGAAGTAGCAGCGCCATCGCTCGAAGCGGCCTTTTTGCTCGATGTGATATAGCCGGGAGCCCTGCGCAAACAAGCAGTTGCATGCAACAATGTGATGCACTCTTCGAAAAGCGTAGCAGTACGTGCTACCTTTTTGCTAGTAATGGTTTGTCACATATATACTACAACCCTGCTTGTAAGTACAGGCAGTCACGACGAGCGTGGTAACAGCTATTACCTTTGCCGTAACTACCTGTTACCGTTACTACCCTATAGCGGTTACAACCCATAAGTAGTAACTTTCAAAGGTTTGAAGAAAAAGTTGTAACTAGCACTACCGTGCTTCTTTTGCGATGTTATTTCTCTATTGTTAATGCTGGTCAATGGATGTCTCATCGCGAAACAACTTCGGGTAATCTTGCGTGGTGTGACATGAGCGTGAAGAACACATACACCTAACATGCTGGCTACACTACAGTACCGTAAGCGACTACCAGAGTATACAAACAGGAACTCCACTTGTACGCAGAAGGAACAGGCAAATATATTAAGAAAGGGAAGTTTATTGTACACATAACTTGTGCATACACAAACGAAACGTAAAAACTAGTAAAGACAGTGTATACATCTTACAAATCAGCACCAAAGTCTAATTGATCACTGGGTATCACATTTTACAAAGTAGCACGTGTGTATGCGTACAATAGTTGGCGCATGGCTAGTACGAAACAACTGAAACTCCGGCTGTCCCTTTCTTACTCTGAAGGAACGTGTGTGCCATCGTCGAAGGATAGCCTCTTCGCCGTGCGTTTCCAGCTGCTGATATGTTTAGAAAAAAATTTTAACAATTTCGAGTACTTTGTACTCAACTATGGGAGAGCACTGAGCCGTCCCGCTAAAAACGCCGCTGAGAAAACGCTGTGGATTCTGTGTTTGTTTAGAAGAAGTTGTTAACGATTTAGAGTACTTGGTACTCTACTATGGGAGAGCATGAAGCCGTCCCGAACTTTCCACGTGATACGTCCTGTGTATCACCACGGCTTTTTGTCATACGTTTGTGTAGCATAAGTGGTTAACGATTTAGAGTACTCGGTACTCTACTATGGGAGAGCTTAAAGCCGTCCCTATGCTATTCGGGAACAAAAAATTTGGGAACAAATGCGATGCTCTTAGCGAAGCTCTGAGACTTTGAATGTACTTTGAAGACGCATGTCTGACACAAGTGAGCTTTTCTGTTTCAGGATGAGTTATAAAAATGCGAGCTTAGACCACTATACTATAATACTTGGTTACGCTTGTTTGGGGACGTAGCACAAGATTTTTAATTAGCCGTACTCATACAAATTCACCTGTCATACCTATTCATAAAAAAGGGCCACATGAAAGCAATATATACACCTGCTGAAACAAGGTACTCAATTCAACATAGTTTCGATGCATTTGAATATTTTACAGTGCTAATATATTGATGCTTAAAAGGTGATAGTTGTTCCGAGGGTTTTACGTGCGAAAACCACTATATTGTGAGACACACTGTATAGTCCGAAACTCCGGATTAGTTTTACCATCTGGTTTACCTTGATCCGTCTTTCTTGTTAGTTTGTAGTAAATTACAAGGTTAGTTGTGATTATCCATTGCACTATGTGTAGCACTTGTGTATTGTTTATTAACTTGTACTTCCCCGTTTTGGCAGTAGCAAAATGGCGCTCAGAAAACTCGGTTCCGCAATTTAAGACAAGTGTTTTTTCTTGACCCATGGATACCTTTCGCGTGGTTTTTTTTTTGTTTAAACATGATGAGTCGTGACGATTCTTTCTAAAAATAATTACAATAGATATAACTACCATTTTACATAAGATAGTTGACGGCCAGGTTGCAAAAAGGTATAACAGGGCAAGGGAGTTAGTAAACGTTGCATTTACTACGCTTTTAGTTACTGTGTACTAACCTAGGTAGTAAACTTGTAGCAAAAAGTTAGTAATGATGACAGCCAGTAACTGTTTACTAATGTAGTATACAGGTAGGAAAAGGTTAGGAATGGTCCGAGAAAAGTATTAAGCACAACAGTTACAATTCATTTGCTTGAAGTTGCTACCTTTTTGCTAAAGTTCTTTCAGATTGAAGGCATGAGGTTTTCCAGCTGTCATCTTTGATCTCTTTCCAATGTAGAGGCTCATAAAGCAGCTTCTCAGAACGCGATGAATCATACAAAAGGGAAACGCATACCATTAGAAGTCGCCCACATTTCTCGTGTTGAACGGCGCTGTTTACTGTTGTAACGAAGCAATCAGACCAATGAAACACAAGCGATGAGTTTGACGACGTTTCACGGCGGCCTTGACTTCATTTGCGCACCTGCCGCGCAACGGCGCAGCTTCGTATCGCGTTCTCAAGGTGGCGCTGGTTTGGACTCCCTTTGATGGTGGTCGCATGGTCGATTTCGAAGGCGGTAATACAAGCGTGGTGGCGTTATCTATACGACTGGCCGAAATTGGCTTCACGTTCTTCATTAAGGTGCTAGTTTATATGATGCAGTGAAACAACTTTCGCGATGTCATGTCTCTTAACCTTCTCCGCTAGTGTTAGAGCTCATCTTCTTCCGCGATTATTTTATATTCATGTATTCTTCAGACTAAAAGTCCCTTAATGCCGAACTAGTTAAACTTTAGACGAGTTTTTATAGATACATTATAAAACACTGACAGCATAAAATATAAGAGAGGAGACAGAACAAACAGGAGACTTAAATTGGTGAGAAGAAACACATATATACGAGATGATGGAATGAGAAAAAGATAAGAAAAGGCCAGGACAGCACTGCCACCACATCTGTTATGCTTCAAACATAGTTATTTTTGCCCTAGGCTCCGACCTCATTAATAATTTCTCCATTAAAAAGCGACAATGTGCACAAAGACGTATTTCAGCCAGCTTATTTGCCAATTGCACTTTCATAACTTCTGCGGTTAACTTGAACATCTTTCTCTCTGCTCGTTCCGTCCTGTTTCCTGTCGCTATATCCGCTGTCGCTTTGTTCTAACGTAGTCTTACCCGAAAGCTGCCATCAGAGCGCCAGTGGACCCCGCTAAGTCATAGGCCGGGGCTGGAGTTGTGGTGCCGGCCACGTGACTGCCTAATGGGCTCCGACTGCCGGACACTGGAGGCGTTCGGGGCGGCGTTCGGTTCGGCGTGGTCGCCTTGCGCGGGGAGCCCGTGCGGCGTGGACTGTTGTTTCCAGGACTGCGTAGTGCCGAGCTGCCCGGCAAGTGAGCGTTGGCCCGCGAACTTGCCGCGCCTTCCGATGGCTTAACGCGTTGAGGCGAGTGGGACATGTTAGAGAGGTAAGCCAAGACCGCGAATGAGGACGGAGAGAAGAGGACTGTGGGAGGGACCAATGATCGGCTTTCGATTACGGTGATGACGGCTCCCTGCTCGCGACGCTTCTTCTACTTCGGCAACGACTTGTTGGTATGCGACAGAGACGTGGTTCATACCCACGACGAGGGAATTGGTTGGGAAAGTGAAACGTTAATTTCAAGTTAAAATTCAGTACGTCATTTGAGAACTGATTTGATGCAAAGTAAAAAGGCCAAACTACGCGTTCAGTAAAGAGAACCAACCAAAGAAAACACTGGGTTTCTCTTGTTACTCTATTGCGCAAAATAAACAAGTTGAACAATAGCAAAATAGATCACGGTCTCGTCGTAAGGCCAAGCAACAAATGCGATAGCAAGAAATTGATTGTCGAACGAAGAAACGACAAGCAGCCATATGATGATGATGATAATGATCCTTGACACTCTGGCGCACACCCACAAAGGGGGATCGGCCAAGAACCGGGCGGGCAGGATCTTAACTAAAAGGCTAATGGTTTTTCAAAGAAAACGTAATTTTGGGCTAAAAAATATAGAAAGGAAAGCCGAAAATCGAAAAAGGAGTATATCTGAGCAGGGAGCGATGCAGGCCATCAGATGCGATTTGAGACAGAGGTAATGGTGGGTCTATATATATTGTCGCTAGGTGAAAATAACAGAGTACAGGACGACGGTGCGACCAGAAAAACGAGGTCTGTATTAACAGAACAAAAAGAGCAGCCACTTCGACTTCTTCTTTCTCAGAGGAATCGTGGGTGCTGTCCACGCTCATCACTTCGTCGTCCTCTGTCTTCTTGCCCGGCCTTTAGCCGTGACATTAGCCTCCCATTCAAGAAAGCATCGTCCCGATGCTTTATAATCAAAGCGGTTTGTACTCGTTGGAAACGCATGAGTTCATTCGGCGAAATAAGGCTTCATGCGTACCACGTGCACGACTTCTGGAGCATACCTTCGACGCCTTGAAGAGTGCGCAGTATCAGGAACAACCTCATAATTAATGTCACTGAGACGTCGCAGAACTTTATAGGGACCGAAGTACCGTCTTAACAGTTTTTCTGAGAGGCCACGGCGCCGAATAGGTGTCCATATCCAAACTTTCTCTCCTGGCTCGTAGGAGACTGGTCGGTGACGAAGGTTGTACCGTCTTGAATCGTAGTCCTGCTGGCGACTAATACGTAGGCGTGCAAGTTGTCGGGCTTCTTCGGCCAGCTGAGTGATATAATCAGCATCCGTTTCAGCGTCTTCGCACTCGTGCGGAAGCATAGCATCCAGCATAGTGGTGACTTCACGACCATGAAGAAGGCGGAATGGCGTTGTTCTTGTTGTTTCTTGATAAGCCGTGTTATAGGCGAACGTGACATACGGCAAGATCTCATCCCAGTTTTTATGCTCTACATCGACGTACATGCAGAGCATATCCGCTAGTGTCTTGTTGAGACGTTCCGTGAGACCATTCGCTTGCGGATGATACGCCGTTGTTCGCCGGTGGGATGTGCCACTAAGTCTTAAAACTGTCTGTAATAGTTCGGCTGCGAATGCAGTTCCCCTGTCAGGTATTACCACTGATGGAGCACCATGCCTCAGCACCACATTCTCTACGAAAAATCGGGCTGCTTCACTTGCCGTGCCCCTCTCCAAAGCCTTGGTTTCGGCGTAACGAGTGAGGTAGTCGGTGGCTACTATAATCCATCTGCGACCTGCTGATGAGGTTGGAAATGGGCCCAAAAGATCCATTCCGACTTGAGCGAATGGAGTAACAGGCACGTCAATAGGATGGAGGAGGCCTGCTGGTTTGACGGGTGGAACTTTTCTGCGCTGGCAATCAAGGCACGTGCGAACATAGTGTTGAACGGTTGCCGTCAGTCGTGGCCAGTAGTATTTCTGCCTCACTCTGCACAACGTACGCGTGTAACCCAGGTGGCCGGATGTTGGTTCATCGTGACATGCCTGTAATACTTCGCTCCTTAGAGATGTTGGGACGACGAGTAAGTAGTCGTTTCCGTGTGGCGTGAAGTTCATCTTATACAGGACGTCGTTGCGCAAGCAAAATGACGAAAGCCCTCTCGCAAACAGTCTAGGTACAGCTGAAGTGCCACCCTCTAAAAAACGTATTATGGGTTCTAGTTCGGGGGTCGTCTCGTTGCGGCTGTGCGACTGTTGCCGTGTTTACAACTCCGACAAAGGCTGTATCGTCATCTTCTGCCGTCGCAGGTTCGTATGGCGCACGAGAAAGGCAATCAATGCGTCTGAATGTCGCTTCCCCGATTTGTAGACCACCGTCATGTCAAATTCTTGAAGCTTAAGGCTCCAGCGCGCCAACCGTCCTAAAGGGTCTCTTAAATTCGTCAGCCAGCAGAGGGAGTGATGGTCGCTGACCACATTAAAAGGACGACCATACAGGTATGGGCGGAATTTTATAACCGCCACACCACCGCAAGGCACTCTTTTTCCGTAGTGGAATAATTTTCTTCCGCACGTGAAAGAGTTCTGCTCGCGTAAGCAATTACTCGTTCGGCGCCATCCTGCCACTGCACGAGTACAGCTCCTAAGCCGACATTGCTAGCGTCGGTGTGCACTGTTGTCGGTGCGTCATCATCAAAGTGTGCGAGGACTGGTGGCTTCTGAAGGCGTTGCCGCAGCTCGTCGAATGATTTTTGCTGCTCTTCATTCCATACGAATGCGACGTCTTCTCTGGTAAGGCGAGTCAACGGCGAGGCAATGCGCGAGAAGTTCTCAATGAAGCGTCGGTAGTAAGCACACAGTCCTAAAAACCGTCTGACGGCCTTTTTGTCAGTTGGCGCTGGAAAATTCGTAACGGCAGCTATTTTTTCAGGGTCAGGCCGCACACCTTCACTGCTGACAAGATGCCCCAGGAACAGAAGCTCTTTGAAGCCGAAATGGCATTTTTCCGGCTTAAGTGTTAGTCCGGCGGAACGGATAGCTTGAAATACTGAGTGCAGTCGCCTGACGTGTTCGTCGAATGTGGCAGAAAATACGACGACGTCATCTAATACACTAAGCACGTCTGCCACTTGAGGCCTGATAGTACGGTGTCCATTAGCCGCTGAAACGTTGCCGGTGCTGAGCACAAGCCAAATGAAAGTACCTTAAATTCAAAAAGGCCATCAGGTGTCACGAAAGCTGTTTTCTCCCGGTCTCTTTCATCGACTTCTATCTGCCAATACCCACTCCTTAGATCCATCGACGAGAAATAACGCGCGTGGCGTAGTCGATCGAGTGAATCGTCGATACGTGGAAGTGGGTAGACGTCTTTTTTGTCACCTGATTCAGCTTGCGGTAATCCACGCAGAAACGTAAGGTGCCGTCTTTTTTCTTCACTAATACAACCGGCGAAGCCCAAGGGCTTTTCGACGGCTGAATAACGTCGTCTTCAAGCATCTGTCGCACCTGCTTTTCGATGGCTTCACGTTCTCGCGGAGCTACCCAGTACGGGTTTTGCCTGATTGGTCTGGTCATGTCGTCCGTTATAATTCGATGTTTCGTCAGCGGCGTTTGACAGACCCTGGAAGTCGAAGAGAAACAATCTTCAAACTTGTTAATAAGCTGCATGATACTTTGCTTCTGCGCCGGCAGCAAACTTGGGTCAATATCAACAGATAGAGGTGCAGGGGTGAGATCAGTTGAATTATCTTTTTCAAGAGTTAGGCAGTCTGTCATCTCGGCGAGCTCTTCCACGTACGCGACTGCCATGCCCCTCGTTAGATGTCGGCGTTCAGAGCTGAAGTTCGTAATAAGGACGTGCGTCTGTCCGCATTTTATGCTTACGACGCCTCTTGCGATAGATAAACCATGGCTGAATAGCAGTGTTGGAATTTGCTCGGCGATGTTTTCAGAATCGCTCGACGTGTCACATGTCACAGCCACGAGTGCACTCGACCGCGGTAGGATGGTCACGTCGTCTTCGAAGACACGCAAAGGCCGACGTCGCTGGTCTGTACAGGGCACATTCGAAACTTAATCTGGGGCCGTCCAAAACGTAACCGATCTCTCAGGAATGTTGATAATGGCACCGTACTCACGCAAGAAGTCCATGCCCAAGATCAGATCTTTGCAGCACTCCGGTAAAATTACGAAAGTAGCAACGAAATCCGAACTGCCAATATTAATTCGAGCTGTACATTTGCCTGTCGGCGTCACCAATTGACCCCCTGCGGTTCTAATGTTTGGTCCCGTCCATGTTGTTCTTACTTTCTTTAGGCAGTCGGCGAGTTTACGGCTGATAATGGAGAAGTCCGCACCAGTATCTACCAGTGCTGTTATTGGGCGTCCGTCTATACAAATGTCTAGATTGGCGCTTACGATTTCCGTTGATGTCGGTGACGTCGTATCGTCCTTGGTATCGTGCGTCGTATGATCCGTGGTATCATTCGTCATATCACGTCGTAGAGAAGATGTTGGGGGTGTGTTAGCATCTCGACGGGCGGCAACCTTCCCCCCAAAGGTCGCAGCTGTTAGTTTCCCCGACGAGGGCTAGGGGATCTGCCCCGGACCACCTCGGAGTACCTGCGCTGCGGCGGCGAGTTCGGTGCAGGTGAAGGAGAGCGGGGTCGACGATACGGCACTTCGGGTTGCTGTGCTTGCGGGCCTGCACTGCTGTCACGGCGGTTATCGAAATAGGCACGAGGGGAGGTTTGTAGAAAGTTATGATGTCTACGGTCACGGTACGGGCAATGGCGGAAAATATGGCCGGCTTCTCCGCAATGAAAGCAAAGTGGTCGACGGTCGACGGTTCGCCACAAGTCCGTCTTACGGATGAATGGTCGACTGGTGGGCATACCTTGCGACCAAGATGCAGATGTCGGCGGAGTGTACATTGGCGCCGTTTGCATAGGCATGTTGGACTGTGGATACGGCCGCGGTGGATTGGGAGCTGGGGCCCACGGCTCGTTGTAAGGCCCTTGGCTTACGTCACGATAAGCCAGTGGTGACGAGTTGTACGACCCTGGAGTGGCTCGACGAACAGCTGATGCGTAGCTTACAGACCGCTGGTCTGAGAGCGATTCGGGCAACGAAAATGCCTGGCGGAGTTCTTGCCGCACAACTTCTGCAACGCAAGCCATGGTATTTTCTTGCGGATTTACAAGGAGGTTTCGGATCTCCTCCCGAACGACCTCACGAATGAGTTCGCGCAGAGAACACTCACTACCGGCACTGAAGGCAGAGAGGCTGGGAGATGTTTTGTTCGGTTGGTCATGGTATCGGCGCCGTTGCTGTAGTGCGCGCTCGATTGTTGTAGCCTCTTTGACGAATTCCACTACGCTTGTTGGTGGGTTGCGTAGGAGACCGGCAAACAGCTCTTCCTTGACGCCCCTCATCAGATGTCGGAGTTTTTTACCTTCAGGCATCTCGGGGTCGGCCCGGTGAAATAGGCGGGCCATGACTTCTTCTTTCTCAGAGGAATCGTGGGTGTTGTTGTTGTTGTTGTTTCCCTGTGCAAATGGCTCGTACCCAAAGAAGGGGATTGGCCGATTATAAGGTGAATTTGCCCTAAACTTTCAGCATTGCGTCATTCCTGCAATTTTTTTTTGTAACTTAATTTTGATTTGAAATACCGATATCAAGTTTGCAGAAAAAAAAAGAAAAATAGTGAGACAGCAATTTAGCAAGAAAATCGTTTAGTCGCAGTGATGTATTCTTGAACGGCGAGTAAAACATCCCTGTGGCTGAAACCCAGTGTAGAGGCTCCAAATGAAAGAAGATCAGGTTGTGATAGTTGCAAGCCCAGTCTTTGAAGAGGTGGTGCTAGTATGCTTTGCCTGAATAAATCGAAACGGCGACAATGTAATAAAAAATGACTGATCGTTTCCTCTTGATTACAGTAAATGCACATAGGGGAATTCAATATGCCTGATCTATGCAAGTAAAAATTGAGGGAGGTAACGCGGCAACGAAATTTCGTGATGACAACTTCCATCATCCTTGATTTAGTCAGTTCACTGCGCCAGGGAAATAACAAGTGTTTGTACTCTGGAGAAGCCGTCAGTGCAGGGTCAGATAAATTTTGCCTGATTTTAAGTGTGCGAAATCGCGCCACCGTAATGTATACTGTATGAGGGAAAATAGGAATAATTGGTGTCGAAAGGGATGCCTTCGCAAGAGAATCAGCTATTTCGTTTAACAACAAACCTTTGTGCCCTGGTGTCCAGATTAAATGAATACTTCGGATATGACAGGGGATCAACGATTTAAAAAGTTTCACTATAGGTGAGTGACCAGATGCGGACAGAGAAGAGCACACTGATAGTGAATCAGTTATGACTGCTACGACTGGAATGGAAATATTTACCTTTCGCAAAGCTAACATTATTGCCATGAATTCAGCCAGAAAGACAGGAAGAAAGTCCGGTAAGCGAAGTGAAAATGACCAATCAAGTACGGGGCAATATATTCCAACGCCTGATTTTCATGTGATTGAGATGCGTCCGTTGCTATAATGACATTTGTTGGCAGAGTACTTAAATGGTCCTGCAATAAACCATTTAAAATGCCTGTAGGTAATAGCTTTGCGTGAGTTGGGAAGATATCATGGTAAACAATTTCTGGAGAATTTTGTTGCTCAGTTAAAGGAATCAGATCACGAACGTGTACATTTAGGGGCTCAAGTAACGATTGAACAAATACTATTTGTGGTTTGGTAAATCTGGGCCAATGCACGGAGAAGAAAAGGTCAGGATTGGAAATAAAAATAATTTGTTCAGGGTTAAACGGTGCTTCATATAGTCGTAAAAAGGTCTGCACAGTAAGAATGTTAAAGCGACATAATAAGGTTGGTATTCGTGCTTCAAGGTATAACACTGCATTTGCAGTATACTTTGGAAGTCCTAAGCAGAGCCGTAAAGCCTCTCTTTCCAACAGAACGAGCGGCCGGAGTTTGTAGGCTGGCGCACCAGAAAAAAGAATGCAGCCAAACTCCAAGACAGGTCGGACATACATTTTATATATAATCAAAAGTGCCTTTCTTCTCATACCTGATCTACAATTGCTCAACCTCCGCAATACGCCCATCGCGCGTACTGCTTTTGTCGCGATGTATTCAATGTGAGGGCGCCAATTTAGATGCTCATTATACATAACTCCAAGATATTTCAATGATTGTACTTGTGGGATATCTTGAAGCTTGTAATTAATAGATATGTGCACGGGATCTTTAATTGGAAAAACGAGTATAGCACATTTACCGGTATTCAGGTTCAACATCAATCCATCCAACCAATGTTCTATTTTATTAAGATATGTTTGCAAGATAGTGTAGAGACAGTGGAAGTCATGTGCCATAGCAAAAAAAGCAATGTCATCGGCATAAACATAGGTTTTCACTTCTGGATGAACGGGGATGGTACTAAGCAATATGTTGAATAAAACCGGGGAAAGTACTGACCCCTGAGGTACACCTCGGGTTTGCTTGTGCTTACAGGAAGAGAAACCGCCTTGATAACAATAGAATTCTCTTCTATTTAAAAATTCCGTCACCCATGCTACTATATAAGGTGGAAGTCCATGACTCCATAACTGATTAGTCAAGATAGAATACTCTACACTATCATATGCTTTACGTATGTCTAACGTTACTAAAGCCGCAAAGTGCTTTTTGTGACGGGCAATATGAATACGACTTTCCAGATCTACATGTGCATGCCATATGGAATATCCAGATCTAAAGCCAATTTGGGAAGAACTCAACAGTTGTTTCTCGTTAATAAACCTAATTATACGACCATGAAGTACCCTTTCAATAAGTTTTACTACATTAGATGTTAAGGCTATCGGTCTTATGTTGTCTAAATTATAGCCTGCCCCCTGTTTCTTAAGCAATGGTATAATTTTCGTAATCTTCCATTCAGAAGGGATCCATGCTCTTCTAAGGGAATAATTGACTAGACCTAACAGATCATTCGGATATTCCCTGTGAAGTATTTTTAGCATTGTATTTGTTATTCCATCGGGGCCTGGTGCTGCATTTGGCAATCTTTCCATAGCCTGATTTAATTCGGAAGCCGATATTTCTGTGTAGTCATAGATGGTTGTTGTGTAAGCCGAATTAGGGAGATGCGTTGAGAACCTGTTTTCTAATTCTTTAGCCAACTGATTCAATGATTCCTGTAGTTCCTGTGAGGTGTAAACTACTGAGTCAACGTTTCCTGGTATAGGGGTCTTCTTCCTACCACGAAGGAAGTTGAATAAAGCACGTTTGTTATTTGATTTAGACAGGTACTCGAAATGTTCTTGGTCATATTGCTCTTTCGCTCGCGATACAGTGCGTTTAAATGTTGCCGCAATGAACTGATAATCCTTCCAATTTTTTGGACTCTGATTACATATAAGTCTTTTCCATGCAGCTTTTCTTCTTCTATAATCTCGTGTGCACTCATCATTCCACCATCTACTAGGTTGGGCACTTTTGGATGACGACGAAGCAATTACAAATTCTGAAGTGTTCTTGGAGATTTTTAAAGCAGAACAGAGATTTCTGCCGAGGTCTTCATTTTGACCACTGGACACTGCCCTAATGTTGGAACGCAAGCAATCTTTAAATTTTTTGTAATTGATCAATGTTTTCTCTGTCCTTTCAATAGATTTCACAGCACATGAGATTTCAAAGTATACAGGAAGATGGTCACTGTTTGAAGAGAAATCAATTGTTTTCCAAGACTTTATTGAAACACTTGGGCTGCAAATCGTGAGATCTAATACCGATCGTGTCCGTCCGCGAATAAATGTAGGCTGTCTATCATTTAGGCAGGTAAGATTTTTATTAATCATCCAATCCCATAGAAGAGTACCAGAATGGTCTGTTCGAAATCCCCATGAAACATGATGTGAGTTGAAATCACCAGTCAGAATGAAATCATTCTTGCAATTAGCTAAGGCAGTATCTAATTGTTGAGTATTATGCAAACCCGTTGGAAAATATGCGTTTATAAGTGAAAAAGGGTGGTGCCCGGGCAGACAGAGGTCTATTGCCAAAATTTCACAGTCTGTGGACATAAGCTGAAAAGCTATGCTCGCTGTGCGGCAAAATTTATTCGAGACTAGTATAATTAGACCACCTCCTAGTGATGGACGGTCTAACCGAAATGCTTTAAAATTGTTTAAATGATAATTCTTAACAGGGTTAAGCCAGGTTTCCTGTAATAAGATTATATCCGGATATAACGGATTAATTAAGCAAAGTAAGTCAGTAGAAGCAGAAATCAAAGACCTACAATTCCACTGTAGTACTTTCAAGGTATCTATGTTGACGAGCGAAACACTTCAGCAACGGCAGCTTCTAAAATACCCTCCTTAAAAAGTGCACTGGCATTTTCGCTGACCTTTTTGGGTTTCGTGTTTGGGCAAGGAGATTTTAATGGAGATCCAGTGCGCTTCTGACGCCTGAAATCTTGGCATACGTCCATTTCATTCTGATCCTCCACGTGGGTCGACGTAGAAGGTACGGACAAAATTGGGGTTTTCTCCTCGCGGGATTGTCGCTGTGGGGCTAAATTCGGTATAACTTCCACTGCACAAGGTGCCGACTTGGCCATCGGTACTGCTATTGCAGAAGCCAGCTGTGTCATCTGTGAGCAAAACACTTGAGAGATGCACTCACTCACGCTCGTAACTATGTGTTCCAGCGCTTTCGACATCGCCTTTTCTACTGCAGCCTCAATAAGATTAAGAATCTTCGTCTCACTCAGTTGTTCGTACCTCGACGCGACTCCGGCATATCCAAAGGATCTATCCTTTACAACTGTTATTGCTTCTCGCCGCGAGCAACGACGTCTGTCCATGATTTCTAGAAGTTGCGTTTCATTAGACCTTGCGGTGCAGTTCAGATAATCGGCCGCGTGATTTCCTGCACAGAGGCAGCACTTTTCGGTTTCGGCGATGCACTCCTTCGATGGGTGGGTATCGCCACAGATGCGGCAACGTGAATTTGATTTACAACCCCCTGCACTGTGACCAAAACGCCAACAGTTTTGACATTGGAGAGGACGAGAAGCGAGACGTTCGACTCTGAAAATGAGCGGCCATATTTTCAACTCGGATGGACAGGAAGTGCCGGCAAAGGTAGCAATAACCGACTCAGTGGGGACTTTCTCACCGTTAACTAATCGGTTGCATCGGTACACAGCTATGACCCCAGCATCAGACAGCTTTTCCAGAGTCTCAGCGGGCGTTAATGTAGAGTCGACTCCTCGTACAATTCCCTTAGTGCACGCTAAATGAGGCGGGATAAATGCACTTACCGGGACCGAAGCAAATGTCTTGCATTTTAGGATGTCAGAAACGCACGAAGGATCTGACGATCTGCATACCAAACCACCTCTTCCGAACTGACGAACATCACTTATCATCTGAAAGTGCGGCGTCATGGCCTGCAACCCCACCTGGATCGCCTTCGGGTTGTTGAGCCTAATAAATCCACCACTCGAGGGCACCAGCGCAACAGGGATGCTTCCAACACCACTGCGGAAAAAATATTCCAATGGCAATTCATCATTAGGCAAGGAGGCTGACCAAGGGCTATGCCCTTGGCCAGGAGAAGAATTAGACATTAGCACTAATTCGATTGCTTAAAGAAGTAATATGCAACGTTAGCTAGTTTCAACAGGTCAAATTCACCCAAAACTCAGCCAAACCACCGTCCGAAAGAGTCCGAAGGGACGAGCCCGGTTCAGAACTGGTGCTGTCCACGCTCATCACTTCGTCGTCCTCTGTCTTCTTGCCCGGCCTTTAGCCGTGACAATATATACACATATATACAAGCAGCCATATACTTGCAACATGCATGTCGCTGAAGCACTAAGAAGGACGCTCGAAAAGAACTCACAGGACACTAAGGACAAGCCGGAACTGACAGCTGTCACAGCATGTTGTTACGTCTTTGTGTTTGAGCAACGCACTTAAATTCTCGACCACACAGAGGACGACGACGACGAGGAAGAGGAGGAGGAGGAAGAGGAGGAGGAGGAGGAGGAGTATGATGATGATGATGGTGGTGGTGGTGGTGGTGGTGATGATGATGATGATGGTGATTATGATGATGATGATGATGTAGATGATGATGGCCGAAGTTGCATCCTCATCATTGGGAATTTCTAAGAATTTATCTTTACCTAGTAGCACGTAAAGAGTTAATCGTGTTCGGAAAACTTAATTCAGCAGCAAAATAAGTTTTGACTACGCTAAGACAAGCTAACCCAAGACCAACAACCCACAAGACAAAAAATTGCGATAATGATCCTGTTGCACGTATCCACAAGGAAAACTAATACTAGCGAACGTGACGGCTACCCCATCTTAGCGTGCAATACAGGGATATAATCAACTCTAAACTGCTGAATAATGCTGAACACGTCACTGGTACATTATTGTGAAAGCTGTTATAAGAACAGAACACGGGTCATGCACAACAACGTAGTAGTACGCTGCCGCCACCGCAGGTGTCCGCAACCACATCGCGCAAAATTAGAAAAATAAAGCCTAGCACCAAAGACAAAGTCAGGCTCGAACCCGGGTCCACTGGGTGCCAGCCCTATATCCTACAACTAAGCTACGACGGTGCTTTTTTTTCATGGTATTTAATAAAGTATTTGCGCAATAAAGACAAAATCAAGTGAACAAAAGTACTATCAAATCGCGAAAGTAAGCGCTTAAGCGTTACTCATAAACACTACATGGCTAACACAGCGTGAGTTCCTCACATAGAGAGTTCTTCACATCGTGTAATACAAACAAAAAGGGGTGAGGTCAAACAGTTCTCTAAGACAGAGTACCAGTCCGGACTAAAGTCTAGCTCGTCGTAAATGTTTTTTAGGTGGATAGACATTTGAATGAAGTGTGCGCTTGAAGAGGTGGTGGGCTCTGCATTGCGGTCTTGCATTCGTGTCTTCCACAAGCTGTGCATACCCATGAGGAAAAACATCTAATATGGAACTTCACCAAGCGCTGCTGGTAGAAGATGACGTATTGTGTGAGAATTAATAACGAAACGTTTTTTCAGTGCTCGCTGAAGGACATCCCAAAACAGTATGGCATCTTTGCAGCTAACAAAGCAATGTTCAATCGTTTCCGGCACATCACATAGATGGTAGTTAACAGACAGAATGAAAATACCCTTTCTTTCTAACCATGTGTTTACCGCCAATGTTTCAGAGTGGAGTTTAGAGAAGAATGTTTTTGAATTCGGTGGAATCTACATTTTGCGCACTCACTTCAACACATCGTGGCCTGGAAGAGTGGAGTACAGTGAGCGGTACAATGGAGGTGGGAAGAGTGTACTCAGTAGGTCTTTATACAGCACCTTGCACGATATTGTGTACGGGTATTCTACAAAAAAGCGAGCTTTGAGGAACTGAACTGCGAGGTAAACTTCCTTCATGAATCCCCACAAGCATGGGCGTTAGTAGAAGTTCGATGAAACAATTAAATCTGGTAAGCAATCAACAAGTGCAACCTGCAAGAAAGAACGGATTACAGGATGGTAATTGTCTTGAAAAAAGAAGAATCGGGACACTATTCGCCATAGATGAATGTGTTTTAGTCCTAACCCACCCTCACTAACTGGCTTGAATATATTATCACGACTCATGGGCTCAAAAGTCGAAGACCATATCAAAGGAGCGAAAATCCGATGAAAGCGTTGTATATAGAGTCTTGCGCAATGAATAAGTTGCAATACATAGTAAAGGTTTGTCGCTAAGAAAGTATTTCAAGCTTCAGCTCTCCCAAATATCGAAAGTCGATAAGGGACAAATGTCTGGGCCTGTCGTTCAAGCATAGGGACGCGTGCCTTCCAGTAATGCGCACTGAATCTATATGCATGCAATGGTACACCGAGGTGTGTTGGAGGAGTTCTTGTCCAATTAATATCTGCAAAGTGATTCGGTGTGCTACCCCACAAGCCAAACCACAGTCCTAAACTTTTAGAGGCATTTTAAACGAGCTCCTTATACTAAACCAAACTTTTCAATAGTTTATACGACATTTTCGACACTTGGTTTATCTGTGCAAAAGAATGCGACATTGTCTGCGTAAACCAATACTTCAACCTCACTGCCAAATATACTAAAGCCACGAATGCAACTCGACTGTATTATGCTTAAGCACAGTGGTTATAGATAAAGTGCAAATAAAAGAGGTGACATCGGGCATTCCTGTTTTACAGAAGAGCGAATAGAAACTGGGTTGGAGAGTTGACCATTAACTATCAGACCAGTTGAGCATTCATTACAGAATAGTTTAACGCCTTTAGAACAACTTTGGCAACATTAGCTTGTTCGAGAAAAAAAAAGGAAGGAATGACGAACACGATCAAAAGCTTTTGCAAGGTCTACCTGTAGCATTGCAAGATGTTTTTGAGAACCATGACAGTATTGAAGCACTTTTCGAGCGACATGTATATTGGTTTGTATGGATCGACCTCTGATCCCACATGTCTGATGAGACCCAATGAAGATCGACATAGCAAACTGCAACCTATTTTCTAATACTTTTGCGAAAATGTCGTAGTCCACGTTTCACAGCGATATTGGTCTGTAGCCCTCGACGAAGCGAAGTTTTTTCTTGTCAGTGGTTTTCGGTATTAACACAGTGTGACTTTTGCAAACAGATTGTGGTAGTGTATCCATGTCATAACTCATCTGAAACATATTCAGCAATATAGGAGCAATTGTTTTCTTTAAAGCTTTGTAAAAGTCGCCTGAGATGCCATCAGGGCCCGGTGTTTTCAATGAAGGCAAGTTGTCGATTGCTTGCTCGATTTCCTGCATAGTAATGGGCCTATTAATGACTGCACAATCATTGTCCTTCAAGGGGTTCACAAGAGAAACAAAACTAGCCTTGAGGTGAGCGTCAACATCATCAGAGGGAGAGCTAAATAAACTGTTATAGTGCGTTTCGAACGCCAAAGTAATGTCTCCATTATCTTTTATGAGTACCTCGTTAAAGTACAAGTCTGGAATAACTTTAGAAATCGCATGGTGTTGCTCATCAAGTAAAGCTTGGTGCGTCGCTTGCTCAAGTTAAAGTGCGCTGGTTCCGAGATCTAATACGTGCCCCTTGGTAGCGAGCAAGATCATATCTCTGTAGTCGGCACTTAATATTCTCAATGTCTTTGATGTACTTTCCCGGCATTTCGCATTCCATCTCATAAAGATTGCAAAGACTTTTAACAAGTATCTTTTCTTCATTCTTTCTTTAGAAAGACTTAACAGCCCCAATTTCTGAAGCTATTGCACGAACTTCTTGTTTAAAAACCTCTCAAGCAGCGAAGGTATGAAAACCAATCGAAAAAGATTGCCTCAATGCCATCTGGACGCGATTCATGAATTCCTGATCACATAGGAGCTTCGCATTCATTTTCCAAAGTGCCCACTGGGGACGAAATTGTTTGTGACGATTTTCACCAATTTGCGCTATGACAATACAATGGTCTGAGAATGATACAGCTTCGGTGCTGCAGGACATTTTACGAGATAGAAGTGATGAGGACACGTAAATACGGTCAAGGCGAGCATGAGAACTGCCTTGTACTCTTGTATATGCTGTTGCCTGATTCGAGACCCCAATGTCAATTAGTCCTGCATTATCAACAATACCGGATAAAATCTCACCACTCCTGTCTCTCTTACCAGACGAATTATCACGATCAATAGCTTCACATACGCAGTTGAAATCTCCCATAAGTACCGTGCATCTGTCGACATCAATTAAATTACGCACTTTTTCAAATACCTCAAGTCGTTTCGTAACCTCATTAAACGCATACAGATTTATTATTCTCCATGGCACTCCTTACAACAAAATATCACAGCATATATACCTGCCCTCTTTATCAACACTAGTACAGAACGCTGAACAGGGTAAGCTCTTCCTCTGAAACAACCAACAGCCCGCAGATAAACATTTAGCATGTGAGACGCACACATTAAACTGAGACATAAAAGGCCACAGGGCCTTCTCGGTTTCTTCCTCGCTCTCGATCTTTGTCTCTTGGATGGCGACAAAGTCTAGACGCTTCCGATTGAGAAGTCTACGGAGCTGTGCCTGCTTCTGTGAAGACCTAAGGCCGCGTACGTTCAAGGTAGCAAATATGAGTCACTCAGACTGCGCCATGGTGAATACCTTCCAATGCGCTTATCGTCCCACTTGATCAGTCCCAAAAGTCGGCGCTGAGGCTTCCCGTGAACCTCCACCAGGCCTTCTAGATCGGGATCGGCGACACTTCCCCTTTGGCATGGACTTTCGGCCACAGCGTGACTCCCTTGTCACTGACGCTGGATCACTCCTTTTGCTTGAATCTAAGCTGGCCGATGCGCGACGTTTCGGTATTGCTGCATCCATAGATATCTGCATATCATTTTCCGACACTGCACTATGATGAAAAAGCAGCTGCGGAGCTGCAGCGCAAGCAGGTGAAGAACTTTCTGCGGCATCCAGCCCAGAGTCTCTGTCTTGTACTGGTGATTCTTCGGCATCTTTATGAGTCAGCGCAACAGCACTCTTCGTAGGAACTCCTACTTGGGCTAGGGGTTGTGCGGAGTCATTTTTGGTATGCTGCTTGCATGATTCACTTGGCTCTTTGCACGCAGAAGTTTCAACTGCGTCAACAGCGAGTGACTTTCTTTCCTTTGCTAGATTCCTTGAGGTAGAGCCTGCAGCATATGAAATTGACGGAGTGTCTCACGTTGCGTCCAAAACCTCGGTGGCATCCATAATATGCTCATGTAGTTTATCATCTGGCTGTTGTGTGTGCTGTCGCAGCTTGTTGGCGTATGTCATAACACAGTCCTCGGCCGAATGACCGGAGCGTCGACAATTGTCACAGCGAGGGGTCCTGCAGTTTCGACAGATGTGTCCAACCTTACTGCACCGAAGGCAAAGTGGTGGGCGGCCAGGTATCGGGAGGAGGCTTTGCACTCTGCAGACAACAAGAATATGAGGAATATCCGCAATGCGAACTCCATCAGCAAGGGACAAAACAACATCCCTATTTAGCGTCCGCATTTGTTCTGTGTCCGCTACTTTCCAGCTTTCTTGCGATATCTTCTTGACCTTCCCAAAAGCTTGCAGTGCCTCGCACACATAGGCGTCCTTCAAGCGTTCAGGAAGCCACATAAACTTCAACTTCACTTCTGTGGGCTCCGGGTCTATAACGAGGCATCGAAGACTTTTGACGAATAATTGCCTCTTCTGACCATCTTTGTTTTCATCAGCGCTGACTTCCATGTGACTATCCAAACATGAGACATTTGAAATTGACCTCTTTTCTTCAAGTCTATGATGTCCCGAAGATCATCTCTAAAATCTTGAACCTGGTAAGGGGGACCAGCTAAGTCCGCATGTAGAAAAACAGAGCCCACAACACGCTTACCGGTGGGGAGGCGAGGAAGTAGAACACGGCAGTTATTGCCGCTGGCTGAACCCTGAGCAGCACCTCGGCCCATGGTCGATAAATCCTTCGAAGTGGAGAACATGAAAAACGCGATCGTTCAGACCGTCGTTTTCGTCTTTCTCCTAAACTACGCCGGTGCTTGCGACTTGTCGGCAAACTTGCCTAAGGCAGGCTTGATGTCGGGAAAGCAATTGCATTAATACGACTTATAAAGCGTTTTGAAACAGTGAGAGAACTATCAGTCGTCGCGCAATGCGAAAAGCGTAACAAGTGGGTCGTCCAATGCTCCAACCCATTACAAAAACTCGTTCTTGTTCATCTATTACTTGTGGCACATGCCCATTTCAGTCAATATTACTCATCGTTGTCAGCCACTGCATCGACAATTGGCGCAAAATTTCTTGCAAGTGTTAAGCAGACACCACGCTTTTCAGAAGAATGACAAAAATAGCATAGCGGATGCCGGCCTACCACGCAAAGTTTTTTTTATTATTAATGCCATAGTGGGTATCAAGCAAGTAAGCTTGCAGCAGTTATTCAATGAGTGTTTAGAAGAGGCTCTGAAAGGGCGCTCTTCTAGCTTTCGCTGTGACTGTTCTGCGCCTTCCTTGCAGGCCTGGCGATTTTTTTTATGTGACATCTTCAAGCACTCTCTGTAATCTGATATGGTGCTGCAAGATTGAAAAGTGTGCAAGGTAATGCCCGTGCCTAATGAATTCATAATCCTCATTCAATAAGTACCGTCTAGTTTCCCTCACCAGTGTTTGTTCTAAACTAATGGAGCGTGTAATATACAACAACGTGGTAACTTTTTAGCATCTTCTGATTTTCTGCGGTCAAAATGAGCAGAATTGTCAAAAGGGCATGTTCAACGACATTAAACTCGTTCTCAATATCAATGACATCATCTCGCCTCGATTAACACATACCCGTTCATGCCCTCTTCCAACGCTTCCAGGTGGCATTTAAAATAATTCCTCATAAACGGCTGTTCTGTTCTGTTCTGTTCTGTTTTAACTGTTTTGCTGTGGAGAGGTTGAGGAGCCTATTGCCTCGGCTACTCTATATCACAAAGTTCTGCAGCGAAAAATAAATTAATAATACAGAACGGTACCCAAAAATTAACAATACGGAAAAGGAAAAAAAACACATAATAGCACACTGAAACCAGTTCAAATAACATGCCAATACACAGTTTTCTTCACGCAGTTCACATAGTCATAAACTACTTACACGCACACCTTAATACTCTAATGCCAGTATATACATGACCACACTTTACATAATACCCATTTCTGGCTGTCAGTCATAGGTGCTTGTCCAGTCCGGTCTCCACTAAAAATTCTGTCAGGAAGATTATTGCCTTTTTCTGAAGATGCATCTCAGGCCATGGTCCAAGTATTTTCTTTATTGTGAGGGGCCGTCTGTCCAAACTTGCTAATTTGTTCTTTATTTTTCTCTTTCTTTCGCGTATTTAACGCACTCCAAAATAATATAGCGAACATTTTCTTCTGCATGACCACAATGGCATTCCGGTGAGTTGGATTGATGTATCTTGTGCAGGAAGCTGTTCGTGTATGCTACTTCCAATCTAAGTCGGTGGATCAATGTCTCTAGGTGTCGTGGAAGGTCTGTCGCTATGGAAAATTTTCTGTGTGGATCAACTTCATAAAGTACCGTTTCCTTTGATTTAGGGCTCTCAAACCACTTCTCTATCGAACAATGGTTAGCTCCTTGCGATATAAAATGTCGAATATCCGTCCCAGATATAGGGATTGTGCAATCCCGTTCTTCCTTCAATGCTTTCTTCGCGAGACTATCAGCATCTTCATTTCCCTTTATTCCAATGTGGCTGGGTATCCATTGGAATACGATGTTGTGACCCTGCGATGAGGCATATTCCACAGTTTCTGCGATACATTGTGGTATTTCACCATTTCTGTAAGGTGATCTCACATTTCTGATTAGCTGAGAGCAGGTTTGCTATCAGTGCATATCACCCATTTTCGTGGCTCGGGATTCTCGCAGATAAGCTTAACTGCTTCAAAGATAGCCACCAATTCTGCTGTCGTCGATGAAGATTTGTGCGATAATTTGTACATCTTCGTTTCCTGAATTTCGGGTATAAAGACCGCACAGGCTGACGCTTCTTCTGTGCATGATCCATCTGTATATATCTTCGTTTTTTCATTATGCATTACATGAAGCTGATGAAGTACCAACTGTGCCGCTACTAGAGGTGCCATGTCTGCTTTCTTCTCTATGCCGTCTATTTCACGGATAACGTTGAGAAGTGGCAGCGTCCAAAGTGGTTTTGAAGGTTTCCAGTGTTTAAATTTTGGTACTACTGCTTGAAATGATGATATAGTATCCTGTAGTCTCGTTGCCGTTCTTTGTGTTAGTGCACCAGTTAAAAAATGACTTTCATGTTGCGTGAAAATTCTAAATAAATTTCGAGATGTTTCTTTAGTTCGCAGTACTGCCAAAGGTGGCTCTCGAGCCTCCGCATACACTAAATCACTGGAAGTTGACCGTGGTAAACCCAGACATACCCTCAAGCTCCTTGCCAATAACAAGTGAAGTCTCCTTTCGGTGGATGCTGGGAGTCCGTGCAGCAGGGGCAGTGAGTAAGTTACGGTGGGGCGTATCCAGGCAACATGTAGGGCTAATAACGACTCTGTAGTACCGCCCCATTTGGCCCCGCAGAGATGCCGGAGTATTCGAATGGCCTGATTCACTTTTTTTTCCAGGGATTGGACATGAGGCGACCATGTTAGTCTCCGGTCTAAAATTTTTCCCAAGAATTTATGAGTTTTAACCATTTTAATAGGCTGATTTTGCAGAATAATCTGGAAATTTCCAGGTCTTTTTAATGTAAACGGAAGTATGGCTGTTTTGGCCAGACTCAGTGCCATACCTCTTTTTTTTAGAAAATGGTCTACATTACCAATCCTTCTTGTAGAGCTTGTTGTATATCCAAAAACGATGAACCAGACGTCCATATACTTATATCATCAGCATATACTGAACATCTGATGTTTGGTGGAAGATTATACGGGAGCTGCGCCATGACTGCATTAAAGAGAGTAGGGCTTAGTACGCTGCCCTGTGGCACTCCTTGGTTGACGACATGTTCTGACGTTGGGCCCTCCTGCGTAACTACAAAAATTTTCCGGTGCTTCAGGAAGTCAGCGATCCAACGCAGTATCTTGCCCTTGAATCCCTGTAACGCCAGGCCTTCCAGAACGTGAACGTGACTCACTGTGTCGTATGGTCGGTGGACATCAAGGAATACAGCGACAGTGATGTTTCCTTGCGTTCGTTGGTTTTCCACATCTGTGACCAAATCCAGAATGCAGTCCATTGTGTATCTACCTCTTCTGAAGCCGGCTATGCTTTCTGGTTGTAGTTTTTTCATGTCTTGCCACCATAAAATTCGTTTATTGATCATTTTTTCCACCACTTTTGAAAAACAACTTGTCAAACTAACCGGCCTAAACGAGTCCTTGCATAGGGCTCTTCCCTGGCTTTAGCAACGGTACTACTTTTGATATCTTCCAACTTTCCGGAACTTTTTCTTCTTGCCAAATTTTATTATAGATGTCCAACAGGTGTAATGTTCCTTTTTTTGCACAAATTAGCAAGAGCAGCGTATGTACCTCCGTCTGTTCCTGGTGAACTTGTTCGTTTTACTGAAGACAACACATATTGCAGCTCCTCTGGTGTGAAGCTGTCATCCAGATCTGATGAACTGATCACAGAGGACTTTGTTACAACCACCGAAGCTGATTCTACTGAGGATTTATATTCGCTAGTTTGGGCGGTCTCTCCATTTCTCAGTACAAGATCGCAAAATTCTTCGGCAATCACACGTTCGCTAACTCCTCGAGACAGCGCTAGAGCCTGTAGTGGTCTCGAGTGGACTACTGGCTGTCGGAGGGCGCGTACCATGTTCCACAGTTGAGTTGCCGAGGTAAATGGAGAAAGTGAGGCACATAAATCTTGCCACCTTTTGGTTGAAAGCTTCTGCAGTTGGTTACGCATTGTAATGTGTACTTTCTGTGCAACCTTGAAATCTTCTAAATTACCCAACCTGCGATATCTTCTTTCAGATCGGCGTCGTATTGCCCGAAGCCTCTCATACTCAGCGTCAACACCCGAATACCCATCTGGAATGGGTACTGTACGAGTTGCTTTTGTTAGAAATTTTTTTATCTTCGATGCATATGTTTCTGCGTCAGAACAGGGTTCAAGATTTTGTCTCTGTAGTTCTCTAAAGATTGCCCAGTTTGTAATTCCTGTTGTGTGGTTATTTCTCGTTTTCTTCAACTTTGGATGATATATGAATACTGGCAAGTGGTCACTTCCTCTTGTGTCAGCGTCTGCAGTCCATTCTGCTCCAGCCGCTAATTCAGAGGAGCACAATGTAATGTCTAGTACGCTGCAGTAGTTATGCCCCCGTAGAAACGTTGGAGAACCATCATTTAGTATAGTGTAACCATAATCTTCGCATATTTTTACTATAGCAGATCCCCTTACACTACAACGCTCACTACACCACAATTCATGGTGCGCGTTAAAATCACCACATATAATTATGGGATCATGGTCTACACACTGCAGCCAACTCTGCGTATGAAACGTTTACTTGAGGGTGCACGTAAACACTAACTACAGTTACAGTAACGTTACCAAACTTCACTTTGCATCTAACAAATACCGGCGCATCTGTTTTTGAAGTAGCCACAAGTGTCGACGGAATATCGCGTCTCACACACAACATCACTCTGCTTTTTGCAGCAGGACGGTCTGCTTGGTACACCACATAATTGGACAAGCGAAAGTTAGTGGATACTCTTGTTTCGGAAATACACAAAATCGGAAACCCGTGCCGAGCGACGAATTTCCGAAAATCTCCACTCTTATTCTGCAAACCGTTGCAGTTACACTGAAATATTGCACTTCTTTTGTACCAGTTAGATAGTCCGGTAGCCATGATTACAAGAAGAGAAGATGCTCAACATCTAGCAGCAATTTCACTTCTGGTAAAGAACCTGCTTGTGGCAGGGATCGTAGAATTGCTTTGAGAGCCGCAAAGATTATTGGCAAAATGACTTGCTCGCTTCCGGCTGTCTCCGCCGAGATCGCATTTCTCGAAGAAGTTTTGCTCAGCAAGCTGCTGTGACCCTTCCCTTTGGTAGTCAGTGGCTCCTTGGCTGTGTCTGGCCTGGTAGAAAGTTCCACTTCAGCATGTTCCTGGGCCCGGACTTCTTTTCCAACGCGATGTTTTGGTGCTGAGCGCTTCAATACTTCCGAGTTAGAGTCGTGGTGCCACTGTTTTGCACTTCCTTGTGCCGCAGGAACATCTTCGACTATTTCCGCATTGGGTGCTGGACCTTTTTGTATCGTAAGCACCCTTTTATAATTCTCTCTCTTTGTGCCGCTGATGCCAAACGGTTTCGAGAGCAGCCTGAGAACGACGCCGGATGTGGTCCAGCACAGTTTGCACACTTAGGTTGACGCTTCGAGGTGCATTCTTTGTAATCATGTGCGCCCGCGCATACCTTCCATCTCTTGGTTCCCCTGCAAGTCTTAGCCTTATGCCCATATCTCTGGCAGTTGTAACACCTTACCGCCGGCTCAATGTATTCCTCGACAGTGTGAACCGTAAAGCCGAGAGCAACTCTTTTTGGCAATGGCATGTCATGTCTAAACTGGAGTATTACGTTACGTATGGGCTGCATTGTGACACTTCCATCTTCATTTCTTACCCATCTCTTTTGTCGTGTGACCGAGATTACTCCAGCATCTTTAAGATAATCCAGTAGGTCATAATCACTGTATTCGAGTGGAACATCTCTTATCTTTGCTAGGGTCTTCATGTAAGACTGAGGTATCATCGCATGTACAGGCAATCCAGCCAGACTCTTGATCAGCAGCAACTTGTTTGCCGAGTACAAAGACCGTACTCCAACACAAAAACTTCCGTCTCTGTTGATTCCTGATGATGTCACTTTCTCATTGATAGCAGAGATTATCTCAGACGCTATGCGATTGGGATTCACCTTCCAGAAGGAGTCCTCGGCAGCGATTGATCTGAATACCACCGGTATCCCCGTAGCTCTGTTCTTGTGACGGGTGACCACCGTGTAAGCTCCCTCGTCTTCCTTGGGTGCTTCTGTATCCATCTGTGTCATGTCATTAAGGGAGTACGTCGATGTAGCGTCATCGTTGTCAACCTCTTCCTCCTCTGTACGCCTCTTCTTGCACTGCGAGGCCTCGCTGCTCTCTGTATGGGACGTTGATATTGTTGCTGAGCCTGCAGCAACTTGAAGTCGAGCGGGATAGATAAGTGGTGTTCCTCTTGGCGCTAGCGGTATCTCGTTGTCCCCCATACCCGGGCTTTGCCAGGTATGAGGCACGGGCCCGCTAAGGGGCAACTCTGATCGCGATGCGTAGTGAAACTCCGACTCACCGATGTTTAGCTGCCACTCTGGAGACAGTCCACCCACCGCACACACTGTAAAAAGATCCTGAACTCAATATAATAACTGAATTAAGAGAGCGAAATGAAGCTACGGGCTTCTTTCATTCACTTCTTCTTCCTCTCATAAACGGCTCTTTCAGGTCTCGCGAATAAATTTCGACCGTGTTGTTCACGAATGGCTCGGCCACTTTTCCTTACCGTAAGCCATCACCCATGTCTCATATAGCATCATGCCTCAGGCGTGCCACTTGGAACGTTGGGAATTTCTAAGATTTGATCATTGACAAATGAACGTGCAATTTATCATGCCAGGCTCAAGCTCGCAGGCATCGTAAACCTGCAGTTCAACCTTTCTCTAATAGTCTTGGTTTAACAAGGAACTAATATCTGTAAACGTGAGTAAAATATCACTTCAAGCTTTCGATTGTTGTCAATCGTTCGTTTCCACTGAATACGTGATAGCTGGCTGAAGAATACGAGCAGTGTAAATATACACCTATATTGGTTTGCCATAATGTTACTTGGTTTGTTCACATGTCTAGGATCAGTAATACAGCTCTTTGCTTCTTTGGCTATTTGCATCGTAACCTGCACCTTGCTCTTCCTCCGGTAAAACTACTAGCATACTTACTACTTCTACCAAAGCTCGAATATGTACGCTCAGTTCGGGATTCACATCAAGCTAACCTCTCAACCACTGTGGAATCCGTACAAAATCACGCAGTTACATTTATTCATTCGGGCTTCTCTTATCACACAAGTGTGACCAAACCTATGTCAACCTTTCATCTTCAAACTCTTGAGCAGGGTCAGAAAACTCCAAGATTGTGCGTTCTTCTTAAGTTCTATCGCCTTCTACGCCATCAGGCTGACATCAAACACAAGTTTAGCATTTGATTCTGTCATGTTCACCTAAAAGGGGGTTTATTATCCAGAAGCCCGCAATACCGCTCTCATGCATTACTACTTTGTTCAGACCGAACAGTACTTGTATCGTCTTCGTGCCAACGTTGTGCAACACTCCAGCCGTACCTCTTCGAAGACACCCTTCTACACCATCATCGACTAATTTACGCATTCGTTGTGTAACACTCCCTGACGGCGCATAGAGGTACTAATAAATAGGCTACACTGAAAACGGGTTTGAGACTTTATGGACAAATAAATGAAATCACGCTGGTGGCCCACAAGAGCGTCAGCATGAGGGTTGAAGCCCTACTCGGGCTACGCGAATACTGCGGCCCTGAACAGCCCAATGTGGGAGACTAGTGTGGGCTAGACGACCATTGAGCTTCATCGCGCAGAGGACGCCAAAAAGGCACGCTGCCACATGGAGGGTGTCCAGTCTTGTGCTACAAGCATATTCGTCCCTACAATGTTTAAGCCCACCGCTGCAAGTCATGCGAATGCGCCGGAAGGAAACTTAACCACAGTGATGCCGGATAAGCGTGATCGGGAAAACCGACATAACGGCTGTTTTCTTACGTTGATACCTCTGAAAAATCCATATCTACGATCGCGTACAAAAAAATAAAACGTCATACTACTATATTTTCTTTGTTCATGCAGAGTCTGGAAATGTGTGGCATGCTAGCAGTCGTGCTAATACAGGCTACATGTGCCACAATGCATAATTTTGGTATTCGGTATGGGCGCGCGGCCGCCAATAATTGCTACTGTTGCTGCTGTCCCCTGAAGACGTGTGTATGCGTATACTCCTCTACGATTGCCTCTCTACACGCGCGCTGTGCCAAAACGTCACGTGTACAATAGAGGCAACATGGCCGCAGCGAACTGCATCTGATCATTGTTTAGTGTCCTGTAATGCAGCGCATGGTGTTCGGGTTATTCCACGAGCCCATAAAATGATACTTGGCTGCTCCAGAAAATAAGGAGTACAGAATCCCTGACGACGTGTTATTGATGGCGTAGTTACGGTTCAGTTAACCTTGAAGGATTCCCATGCGCAATCAAAAATGACGCTCCAAATCGCGTCAAATATTTGTTTATTTTATTAGTTTAGCGAATACAGCTGTTCTCTTACCCGCACGTAAATGTAATTGATTGAACTAGTATAAGATTACATACGTACAGCCACAGCCACGCATGTGTGAAGCGCAGAAGCGGTTGATTTTTTCTCTGTGCCGCGACACCTTAAGGCAGTTTTCACCTCTGACGTGGTCACCCTGTCTACTAGGCCGCGCACGCTCCTGACACACCACACCAGACCCAAAGTGGATTAAAGAAAAATTGCTTTTTAGATGCGGAAGCGTCTTATACTCGCGCCTTGTAGTGCGCCGTCCGCGCCGTCCGCACCGCTTCTCGAACATTCGACAGCTGACGCGCGCGCATGCGCCGTCGCGCCGTCGCCCACCATCTGTGCCGCGCGCGCTTCTCCTTCGAGAACATTCGACAGCTGACAGCGCATGCGCCGTCGCGCCGTCACCATCTGTGCCGCGCGCGCGCTTCTCCTTCGAGAACATTCAACAGCTGACAGTGCATGCGCCGTCGCGCTGTATATATACTCAAGGTCGGCGCTCGCTCGCTCAGTTGCCGCTCGTCGGTTGGTTTGTACGGCGCGTCGACGTCCAAGGTCGCGGTGAAATGAATTCCAACGAATCCACAAACACAATGATCGACGTCCCTTCGACCAGCGCCGTCCTTTCGCATACGTGTGTACGTGTTCACTCATTTAACACCCCCTCCTACAACCACGTTAACCAATTTAGCCATCGACCCAAGTAAGTCGCAATTTAACACCCCATTTCACAACCACGTTAACCAATTTAGCCATCGACCCAAGTAAGTCGCACTTTAACACCCCATTAACCAATTATATGCTCCGCATCCTCCTCAGTGTTCCCCCGAGGGAAGCTGCGGGCAATTTTTTTAAATCCTCCTTGAT
>WOVY01013990.1:0-91007 GCA_013436015.1 Rhipicephalus annulatus
CAACATTTTAAGATGCGGAAGCATCTTATACTCGCGCCTTGTAGTGCGCCGTCCGCGCCGTCCGCGCCGTCCGCACCGCTTCTCGAACATTCGACAGCTGACGCGGCGCGCATGCGCCGTCGCGCCATCGCCACACCATCTGTGCCGCGCGCGCTTCTCCTTCGAGAACATTCGACAGCTGACAGCGCATGCGCCGTCGCGCCGTCGCCATCTGTGCCGCGCGCGCGCTTCTCCTTCGAGAACATTCAACAGCTGACAGTGCATGCGCCGTCGCGCTGTATATATACTCAAGGTCAGCGCTCGCTCGCTCAGTTGCCGCTCGTCGGTTGGTTTGTACGGCGCGTCGACGTCCAAGGTCGCGGTGAAATGAATTCCAACGAATCCACAAACACAATGATCGACGTCCCTTCGACCAGCGCCGTCCTTTCGCATACGTGTGTACGTGTTCACTCATTTAACACCCCCTCCTACAACCACATTAACCAATTTAGCCATCGACCCAAGTAAGTCGCAATTTAACACCCCATTTCACAACCACGTTAACCAATTTAGCCATTGACCCAAGTAAGTCGCACTATAACACCCCGTTAACCAATTATATGCTCCGCATCCTCCTCAGTGTTCCCCCGAGGGAAGCTGCGGGCAATTTTTTTTGTACATATATTTAGCGTCATTTCATGATGTGTCGCTCAATAAAAGATTGCAACGTGGTCACCTTCCCTCCATATGCTTCGCATAACGTTGATTCCCAGGTACGTAAAATCTGCCGAACTTTCGGCAGTCATATCTACGTGCGTAGGCGTCATTTTAAACACGCAGAAATTGTCAGCGGGTAATCATGCTGTAACAGTGAGCGTATAAAGTATTCGCTGCAAACGCAGAGTCCATTTTTTGTGCATAATGTTGTTTTTGTTGAATCAACTTGTGGCATGGAAAAATACCAAACCAAAACAAACACTGAGCTTACCTTTTTTGTTTGATCCTATAGCTCTATAAAAACCTGGAGATAATGAGATTTTGAAAGTGGCTACAATACTTAGATCCAGTTCGAAGTAAGGATTTTTGGAATGTACCACAAAAGTAATATTCTTGCTTGCTCGGAAAGAATAAGATGTTATCATCTTTGGGCTAAAAGAAGCATGAATAATATTGCGCTGAACAGTTAGTCCTTAATACTTCGAATAAGATTTATCACAGCACTGTGCAAAACAGAAAATATCACCATGTATACCTTGTCTGTACGAAATTCTGAGTGGCTTAGAATAAGTTCAATGCATACTCTACATCTGCACACTCTGCCTAGAATCACCTCAAGACAAAATATTCATATCCTGTGGTAAAAGTTCGAACTCATGCGTATTGCTATATTTTAGGTATAATGTTCGCTCACACCGAAGGAGTCTAAAGTGATGCTACATATGTGTCGATGATTACGTGTACGTTTCAACTGTTTTCAGAGACAGGTTTAGCAGACGCAGTTGGAGTATCTGGATGCTCGTGTGGCCTTGTAATAACATAATGTGACATGCTTCACTCATGCTATGGACTGAAGCATAGTTTCAATTATTTCACTACCGGCGACAAAAGCTGGTAGCAATGGGTTTGAAAAGCGGTGTGTCATTTTATCGCACACGACAATTGCTTCACAATAAATGGGTGCTAACAATAAATCCAACGTAGAAGTTTTCGCGAGTATGGTATAACACTGCGCTTTTCATATAAACAAGATTCATCTGAAGTCAATAAACACCATACAAGTTCCATGAGAATAAAAAGTAACCTGAAATATTTATTGGGCCCTATTGATTATTCACATCACATAAATTCGATTGTCGTTCATTTACCTGCTTAAATAACAGCGATTAGGCAAGATCAGCACTTGATAATTTATATAGTTTCATTAGTGATATATTATAATTAGGATAATTTCAGCCTAAAACAATTTTGCAATCCTAATCATTCTAAATTAGGTTATATTAGAGAAACTGTTTATGCTGATGATCAGTTATGAAGAAATTCGATTTCATTTTACTGCATTATCTAGTCACTGCAAGAACTTGGATCCCTCAAGATGAATGTTCAGTACTTGCCTCATACACGCAATCTTTAATATAAGATTTTTTAACTAATTACAACTCTCTGTGACCGTGTAGGTGTTCGCTACATTAAGAAGTTATTCATTGATTTTTGTCTTGAAACAAGGTTGTCTTGAAACGAAAGAGAAAGGTGAATAATGTATTTTTTATTAAATAAATTTTTCGAAAAAATTATTTTTCATGAGATGAATCAATGTTTTTCAGTATGTTTGCTTTCTCGGTGACCATGTTGGAACGAAGGCATAGTTCCTAACTCTACGAGAAATAAAGCACGTTTCTAGTACACTATCTGAAGGAGGAGGCTTGGAGACCATGTTGAAACACAGGCATAGTTCTGAACTCTACGAAAATAAAGTACGTTTATAGTACACTACCTGAAGTAGTAAGAGGAAAGTAAAAAAAATGAAGGCATGAATCCGCCTTTCACACTGTTCTGGGGAAAATGACTAAGAGACGAAAAGAAAGAAAATCAGCAACACAGTAGCAAGCTGTGCGTCCCTTAAAGGACTAGCGATAACTAAATTCCTTTGTGCAATTCTACAGCCTCTAAAGCTCGGTCACACACTCTCACCCCACTTCCCATTCTCACACACACACGATGAGATTTCACTTAATAGGACGGGAAAGGTTTCTGGCTGCAGTTTTGGCCGAGAGGACGTTACGTGTACTATCTGCGTCAAATGAAGTGCAACCAGCGGCAGGTCCTCGTGATGCTATTGTGCGCGCCGTCCACTTATCACCATGAACAGGGACGCACTGGTGAGCAGATCTGCCGAACAGGATGCACGAGCCGGTCAATTGTAATAACCGGACGGCGCGCAAAAAATCATCGCGAAGGCTTGTCGTTATTCGGGTTTCATGTGACGCTGATAAGACATACATACATACATACATTACATACATACGTACGTACGTACGTACGTACATACATGCATACATACATACATACATGCATACATACATACATACATACATACATACATACATACATACATACATACATACATACATACATACATACATACATACATACATACATACATACATACATACATACATACATACATACATACGTACGTACATACATACATACATACATGCATACATTCATACATACATACTTTCATACATATGCTGTGCAAGACGGAAACTTGGTTGGCAAATCAGCACACAGAAGCGAGTAGTTTCTGTCGAGAAGGGCAACCAACTTCCTTTCTGCTATTCCAGAAATCGCGCGGCTCGGTGGCGCACGCTCACGCCACTTCTGTTTCTTGCACGAAACGCCATAATATTTCGCTGAAAGTAACAGGAATGGCTGTCTGAGTGCTGTCAAATGACTGTGAAGCCGCCACAGTGCCATAGAGGTGCGGCATGCGCACTTGTCGGTTATATGCCTATAACAGATCCCATCACCTTACAGCATTGTTTCAATGTCTGCATAGTTTTGCAGTGCCGCGAACTGTGTGCTAACGTTCATTGTCTGAGAGTAATTTATTACCAAAAAGATCTATTGACTGTTTGCTTGGCCGCATCACGTCCATCTTAGCCTCTGGTCATAAAGTACCGACACCGGACCGGATCTTGATGGTCCCGATCGAAAGGCGTAGTCATGTACCGAAACCATCACGAAAGTCATCTGAAACATTAAACTTCTTGTGCACATGGATCGATAGTAGGTAGAGGTATATTCACCCAGTTTAGAAACACCAGTTCGAACTTCACAAAGGAATTGATAAAGACATAGAACAGAGATGACATCAATAACTTAAAAGACGAAATGCAGGAAGCCCAGGAAGCCAATGTTTACTTGCTCATTTTTATTCTACTGAATATCCAAACACAATATAAGGTCGCCGACCTAATTAAACCTCGGCAGGCTTGTTTGGAGACAACGAGACAATGGATTAGGAAAGAAAGTAGAAGCAAAAATACTCTGTCTAAACCACCACCTGTTTAATGCTTGTTCAACACCAACATCGCCACACAGGAGCTAAGCGAGTCGACTTAACGGCAAACAGTGCAACATACTGAAAGCAGACAGACAAGAATTCCCGTTGCAGAGGACTTAATCTCGAAGTTCAACATAGAAGGCAAACCTCCAAGTCTTAAGGCATCTTCACAACTCTACAATTTTCGTCAGCTTACTGTTACCGCAACGTCAATGCTAGGACAGCGGCTGCCACTCAGGTGTAACATATACTTGTGTGAAAGAAAATCAGGGTGAAATTAAGATCTAAAAAGTGATACTCCTAACCCTGACGATAGTCTCCCGCCGAAGACGACATATTCGGATTTCATGCAGCCCTCATGTTCTGGCATACATGTTCTCTGAGAAAAGAAAGCACAACCAATTATATAGTTTAAAAGAAAGCAACAAAAAAAACTTCGGGCAGATTCCACGTACATTAAGAATTGATGTTATGCGAAGTACTCGCAGGGTAGGTGATTGTGTTCTTTTTTAGTGAGGGAGAGGTTAAGAACTGAGGCTCCGCATATGCACAGGTGTTGGACGCATAGACATTTGTTAAAGAGTCGCATGTTTACAATTGGGTAATGATGCTATAACAGCAACATGGGTCTTAACAACGCCATAAGGGCCAAGCTGATATGTTGTGCTTGTTCCAGTGGGAATGGCGGCCCTGGGCATGCAACATAATTGAGGCTCAGTGAATGGCGCTTCACTACAATTGTCGTTAACAGGACGTGACAGCAATTTAATATGGATATTGCTCAGGTCATTGTTTGCCGAAAAACTGTCCTAAAAATGCATATAATGCTCTTGTACGAATGAGAACAGTTCATAATATAATAAAGAATTGAGACAGTCAGAACTGTTATTTCCGACGAGGTAGGAGCGTAGGCCCAGCCAGCGAAAGCAGCGACAATGTCCGGGGCGAGTGTCTTGTGCTTAGCACTCCCTATGTGTTTTCCGAGCTGTGTTTTCCGAACAGTTCTGACTGTCTCAATTCATTATTTTAATACGAACATTTCGCAGCATCTAACAAGAAGTTTGACCACCTACTTCAGCAATTAAAACTACGTAAATATGTGGTTTGGAGGCATATAAAGGTCTTTCTAGTAACTGATAACAATCATAATTTTTGCATAGTTAGTTTACGTTGACATTTTTTTGTAATAGACATAGATTGCTCAACCATACACAGTCATTGCGAATGTAGCTGAAACAGTGTCCGTATGTCGAAAGAGCCTTCGAAAAACTGTTCATGACAGGCCTCTCTGAAAAATAAATGTCAGGCACTTGAATATTGCTGTTGCGAACGCCTGTTCTTATTCGGCACTGCTCTCACGCAGATGCTCTAGCGTAAATTGAAATAAAAAAACACATAACACTTCGTATACCAATAAAACAATGGTATTTCTGAAAACAATTCTTTCAAGTTGAATATTACAAAAACAACTCATGGACGCTTAAGAGTAGGGGATTCAGGTGAAAGGGAGTCTCAGAGAGTTAATCTTTAAACTGAATCATGCTTCACGTGATTGGAACTCGGCTATGCTTGGCACAAGATCAATAACTATGTTTCGACAATCATACTTGAGTTGTACATGGCTGTTACATGCCTCATACGTACTGTTTCCAAAGTAACAGTGTGCTTTCGTGTGCATGAACATTAGTAACATTGAGAGGTCACTTTGTAAAAATTAGCTTTGTGTGCACAAGTTCTTTTCTTCAGATTGGGTGCATAGGAATTTTGAGTTCTTCTAAAATTACAAGAAAGATTTTCTGCAATACTTTACCAGACTCGAAAGTTTGACAGATGTGTTCTCAATATAAATTTGCATATTTCCAGCGCAAACAACGCATCCTTCTAGAATAAAAATAGTGCAGCTTTTGCACGTTATAACAGAAATCAGCTTACCAAAGTGAAAAACCAATGGTAGATCTAACGTACAGTGGGAATCGATGATACATAAACACGGTAGAGGAATGTTGATTTGTAACAATAAAATCAGCACAACGTTATGTGGCGAACGTAAATAATTCCGCACATGACTTCCTTGTCATGAGTATTATGTTTGCGCCTGGCATTTATGCTCCTCGTGCATTCGCTTCACGTAATAACGTAGCAACCTTTTCTTGTCAGATAGTGCTCAGTGTTCATGCCTAAGGCTGCTAATGGGAAACGAGACAGGAAAATTCGGCTTTTACTTTCTTACGGCTTGCGCTTCGTATCTAATTCCCACCTTTCAATACCTCGACTTCATGGTATATACTAGTTAATTGTATTCATGGCACTGCAGCTCAACCCTCGCTAAACCTTTCTAAAACTAAGGAGGTTACATCCAGCGAGTATAACGTAGCGACCCTTTCTTGTCAGATAGGGCTCAATGTACATGTCAATGACTGCTAATCCGGAATGAGAGAAAGGAGCATTCGGCTTTTAGTTAACGCACACGCCGCAAACTTTTTATTGTTCAACAAAGCACAGGAGAAATCTCCCACCGGCACCACCTTGCAGGTCAAATTGTAACACTGGTTACACACTACGACTACGACTACGACAACGAGAGAAAACGGGTGCTGTTTTGAGGAGCTTCGCCCCTAAAAAGTGCTCAAAGTCACGAGGCATGGTAGTTCCTTTGCCCTGCGACCCCTCCCTGCTTAGCATCTGGCGCTTTCGTCGGGATGAGAGAAGAGATAATGCAATTGCAGCATGCGACAAACATTTGTATTTCCACTCGCATTGAACTGATTCTCGAAATTTTTGATGCGTTGAATTCGTGAGGAAACAAGCTCTTCCAGTGAATTCATTTCATGGTTACTTGAAGTGTTTCAGGGCCGCTTTAATGCATTTTGTTCTACAGGTCTCACGACGAAAACGAGCCCTTTCGGTGATAACAGCACGCGCTGGTCCAATATACTGTGTGCGTGTTTGTGTGCATGCGTGCGTATGTAAGAAAACATATGAATAAGTATGCACTTAGTGGTTGAAGGGTGCACCAGGGGCTGGATTTCGCTATCACATTCAACTCTTAAAGGCGAAGCTTAAGGGTGCCCCAATATTTCGTATTTTTTTAAAAATTTATGTGTTGTGATTCCGTCTTTTTGAACGCGTGAGAAAGTGCCGCCTTTTTACGTGTACCTTAAGAGCTCAGTGGCGTCTGCGTCTATATGAAAGGGTGATGGTGCACCCTTGTCACTTTTCATAGCATTACGAAATGCGCGGCAAATTTGACTATATCGCGTAGCGCTACATGTGCAGAAGATGCGCCCCTATAGCTTTCCCTTCAGAGCCAAGAAGAGTTGTCGCCGACTTTAATCACCTGTCTTGGAACTTACGTGTAGACAACGCATGCTCTTGCCTTCCAAAAGCTATGTTTGCTAACAAATAAACTTAGAAATTCTTCTTCTAACATAAATCGACTTAGGTACTGTACGTACATAAGACCAAAACTTCTGTATTCTTGCGTTGTAAGGGACCCCTTTATTAATTCTAACATTAATAAACTCGAAGCAGTACAGAGAAATACTGTTAGCTTTGCTTATTCTAAGTTCAAAATTACGTACACGCCAACTTAACCCATAACTGCTAACATTGACACACTTTCATTACGACAAAAAAGGAGCTGACTTAACTTACTCTATCTTCTCGTTAACCGCAAGTCAGCCCTTGGCCTTAGTGTTTATCTGTATACTTTCTCTTCACTGGGCATACACGCTGAAATCACATCCATTCTTTAACCACCAATTTAGCTAAAACCAACACGCTGAAACTTCCTTTTTTTCCGCTTACTGTGCCAAAGTGGAATGGTGTAACGTATTCAAGAAAAGTTTCTGTTTAGAGGTAAAATATGCATTGTTAATTAGGGTTCTGTTTCCAGATTGTGTAATATTTTACCATGTTTCCTTCCTGCGTTCTACTACCACGTGCGTCCGATTCCATTTTTTGTGATAAATTTTTATCACATATCCTGCCCCTTGAATCTGTCCTACTTGAACTAGTTCTTGGTCGGCAGCATTCAATAAAAAGGTAAATAAATACGGTTGGTGGTCATCGGAGCTCAACAACTTCGACGAGTTTTCGTAGTCAGTAGCGAAATGGTGTCGAGCGAACTCAAAAAGTTGTCGCCTCACTCGTGGCGATGTGCGTGCGCCTCCACAGGGTGTGGTCGCTAAAGCACGCCCACTTATCACGTGATTCCAGCTCATTGTGGGTCTTGTGCTTCCAGCAGAAGATTGCTTTCAAGTTAAAATAATTAAAGAGCTCATGAACATTAGTTTGCTCGCTGCAGTGGCCACGTTAACGCGAAAAAGGTGCTGCTCTAACACGAATTTAGTAATGTGACAGCTCTTTGGGCTCGTCCTGTGTATACTATAGTGCCTTCGTTTTGTGCTTTCTTTTTTCAGTCTTGCAACTGAGCACGGCGATTTAGGTGTTGATTCGTCACTGCTGTTAGTTCACCTTCCTACCATGTACACTAATTTCCAGCGTGCTTTTGCTTGAGTTCCACGCTGCAAATGACATGCTGCTTGCCGTTCTTTGCAAGACATCGTAAGTTGTGGTCGTTGCAATATTTCATTCAACCTTGTGGCAAAAAAAAATGCACAATAAAACACTTAACTGCATTTGTGAAGACACCCTTTACTTTCGTGTTATATCGATTCATAAAAGAAGGAATCAGCGACGTTTTTTGCCTACATGTGGCGCCTATATCCGAGTTGCAGCCACCTAAATGCCCGTTTCCCTAATAGTGCTTTGGTCAGACGTAAATCACTTCGTTATGAAATAAACAAAAAATTTATGTTAAAAGTAACCTTTACTCAGGCATTCTCATTGAATTACGATGAGAATACGTGAGATTCAATTAGTAATAAAACGCAATTCAAATCCCGCTAAAGAGCTACCGACATTTATTACAAAGTATGAGAACAAAAGAAAGAGGTATCAATTTTGGTCTGAATAGCATCTCGTACAATATAATACCAATAATGTCTTTCACGGAAACTGCCCACAAAAATGAATAGAATAAAGCACGTGGTTTACAATGGAAAACAAATTAAACACACGCCTATGATTGACATTTATATATTTTTTTCCTCCTTCCACTGTACTTAGAACTATGTAAAGGTCAAATTGTTTGCAGGCAATTACCAAAACAGCTGATTGTTTTTTCATATTCATCCAGCAGCAACTACATACTGCGTAGTTGTTGTGCCGCTACACTGGCTGTGCCGTGACATGTGATATAATCCAACAAAAGTAGTTTCTTTCTCATATGGGGTAGTGTGTTGGTTATCGGTTACAACAGCCTCTGCAAGAAAAATCAATTGGTTCTTTTCAGAAACTGAAAAACTTGTGCACATAGGACAATTTTTAATTTGTTGCTGCAGCTAGGCCTTATATAGATCAGCAGTTGTGATGCCGCCCTTTATTGTTTTGCTTTATGCTTACGGCATTCTGCTGACAAAAGCGTGAAAGTGGTGCTTTTTATTGCATATAACAGCAATGCTGACCTTTTGAGCTGGCAAGAGAAAGTTCTCTCAATATTACTGGTATGGAAGAAATAAAAAAAACTCATTAAACTTGCTGGTTAGACGTGTGCAGTATATGACAGCCCTATATTATGTTAGGAAATCATATAAAATGTGCGAGACAAAGCGCAAGCATTGTATTTTATGCTTAATTTTGAAAATACTGATGACAGGTGCAAACTACGTAGGGGAAGACCATGATTACCCCTTTCCCCCCATGCCAACTCTTCCAAAAATTTTCTTGGCGACTATATTTTACGCTGTCACCCTCTTTCGAGGAAAAATACCTGACGGGTATACGAGCACTCATAACTCGCATTCCAATGTACTGTCCGAAAAGCACTTAAAGAAGCAGCGATTACGTTAGATATTGGTGCTATAGAGCAATAACATCAGGATCGAAAAACATACGTCTAGGCTAATAGACTCGTGAGTGGACTCACTCAGACTCACATCAAGCCGTGAGTCTGAGTCTGAGTTCTGGGTGTATAATTCTTTAGTAAGTTCAGCCCGAATGAGTCCGGCTGAAGAAACTATTGGTGAGTGTGAGTCTTAGTCTGGTTCAGAAATAAATTGGTGAGTGTGAGTCGAAGTGAGTGCTAAGCGCGCAATGCATTTCATCAATCATCAGTGAGCCCGATCAAGCTCCACAAAATTTGCCGACCTACACAAGCGATCACCTATGGAGAGAGCAAACACCGTTGGTTCACGGAAGAACACTCGGTGTGACACCTTTTGTTTTATGTCCATTCTGATTGCCGAAAAAAAAGGAGGGCTGGGGTATGGAACCCAGTCTATACAATAGGCCACTGCCACGCAAAAAAGTTTAGTAAGGCCTTCACTGAGGCAAATCATGTCGCCTTTCAAGCACTGATTGTACAGACAAAAGTCTGTCGTCAAGGCGAGCTAACGCAGCAGCTAGTTGCCGTTTTCGCACGCTGTAACGAGGGCAGTGACAGGGAACGTGCTCTATAGTTTCATCGCTGCCGCAATGACCGCCAGCAGCACTGTCTTCTATGCCGATTCGGAAGGCGAAAGCTTTGGTGAAGGTGACACCAAGCCATAGTCGGCAAAGCACCGTTGGTTTGAGTCGAGAGAGTCTAGACGGAGGCCGGAGTAGACGAGACGTGTCCAGTCGATGCAGTCGCGTGTGCCGTAAGCACTCGGCATTCCACAGGGATTTGAGTTCTGCATTTGCGATTTTTCAGATTGTCATTGCAGCCTCAGTCCTTGAAAATGGTATAGATTCTTTTTTACCATCTTCGTGGGCTGATCGAGCAGCTGCATCAGCATGTTCGTTGCCCAATATGCCGCAGTGACTTTTTTATATTTTTATTTATTTTTGCACACGTCTATTTCCCTCTTCGCTTTCTTTCCCATCTTTCTCTCCCATTTCCCCTTCCCCCACTGCAGGGTAGCAAACCACGTGCTCCATTTTCTGGTTAACCTCCCTGCCTTTCCCTCATTTTATTCTCTCTCTCTTGATTGCCGAAGATTACTCCGTAGACCTGCTGATTAGGAGGTACTGCCTGTTAAAAAGTTTTCATGTATCAACGGAACAAGCGACAGAACTCTCGAAAATTCAGAGGGCATTTTTATGAATCTAAAAACGAACATCGCAGTTATGATCCGCCAGATTTGTCTTGCTTATGCCTTCATACAAGAATATTCAGCATCATAAGCTGAAGTGACAACCGTCCTGATTGAGGTAACTTTCAATGAACGGAAACATTTGAACCCACCTATTGCACATCTATTGAGTTTGAACGTGGCGAATTCCTTCAATTTCAAGATGTCAAACAAAATGAACTAACGAATTTACATCGTGTTCTTCGTCTGAACCCTTGTGCTCAACTGTCGTTTAGGAATAGTAATCTCCTTTCTACAAGGTACTGGTTGTCATGCTCAACTTTTTATTAGCCTGAACATTGCGGCACTACATGTACTCACTTTCCTATCTTACCTTCTTCTTTCAATGATCTTTTGCATCCCGTTCCCGCTTCCCCGGTGTGGGTGAGCCGGAAAGTCCAAACGCGCTCAAGCCAATTTTGGCTGTATGTAAAAAAATATTGTATGGCAACTCTTCCAGATGTTTTTGTTAAGATGCGTGCATCATGTGAACTAGAGTTATTTAGCTGTTTGAACCAATGGAGGCTGAAATATTCACACAGACTCGCTCAAGATTTACGTATTTTGATTAGAGCTCACAAAGATTCCGACTCACGGAAATATTTCTCAGGTGGACTGAGCAGCATTCACATTAAACAAAACATTGCGTAAACCCTACTCACCTAAACCCACTAACTATTTGACTCACAAATATTGACTCACAAATATTTGAACTCTTGCCTAAGGCCCATTTTGACGACTACTAGGTTTCAAGCTTGAACGAGACTTTTCAATTACTGTGTTAGCGCCTTACAACGCCAATATCTCGCAGCGAATGCTCACTAGGTACCACATTTTATTCTTGTACCTGCAATTAGGTGTTTTCAGTGGTTCTCCTCCAGTAATACAAAATTGATGCAGATGTAAGATTCGCCAATGTATTCTGTATCGAAAACATGCAGTGAAAGTGCCTGCCGCTTCATTGAGGCAACCATTTCCCCCCGTCTCTACATAAAAAAAAATCTCTGGTGAAAAATGTTTCTTCGGACCAGCCAACTAGAGCGCGTTGAAGTATTTGTGCATATACGAAGTATGGAGATGACTGGTAACGATAACGAGAGGACATAAAGCTCATAAAGACGCTGACAGTGACTGGGCAGGACTGTATGTTGGCGGAAGGGTGTAGCGAATATATATTTGGATTTGCACTCAGCGGCATTCCGACTCATTAATGTTTTTCTCTAATGGACTCACTCGGGCTTACTCACTGAAGTATTACAAAGCTGAACTGTGGACTTGAATGTGTGTGAAATCATCGCGTCAACAGAAAGACAAATCACAGCTTAAAAACACAGAAATGGTTTCCTCAACAAGGAGAAACATTGGGGAGCACTCTAACGTTATGCTCTACTGGATGGCCAAGCAATGGTGATAATGTGTTCTAGGCAGCCTATATTTATTAGATTTAGATTAGAGTTCTAGGCTGCGCGAAAATATGCGGAGATTGTGTCACCGCATCAGTATGAATCGGCGTGAGTGGACTCATGTGTGAGTTCGACTGCCTATGGTTTCCGCAAGGCACAATCCTTTTCATTGTGATTTCGCAATGAAGGACATCCGACCAACCGATTACAAAAGCGCTCATATATATATGAGCGCATTTGTAATATGTTGTTCAGATGTCCTGCATGAAACTTACTAAGTGATGACATCACGTTTATGTGTTGCATTGCACAGCTGCTAAGAGTAGGCTCGAAGTGTACGATACTTACCCCCGTATTCTAGAACGTTCCTTTACTCAACGTTTCACCTTCTCTTGAGAAAGCCGATCGAAGCGCCCTCTCCATCACGGCAAGTCACTGCATATTAGTGATAATGTGGTGTGATTCTTGAGCAGCACAGCGTCATTTTCAGTCGAGCAGTAGCGCAGTGCTCAACCCAGTCAAGTTAAGGGTCAAAGTCGAGTCGAGGAGCGTTTGTGAATACGGGAGTTACTGTGAGAAAATCAATTATATGTGCTACTGAGGAACGCATTTCCAGATGTCATAATGTGAAACTTCTATCAAAATTACAATCGGTCGATAAATGAAGCAAAATGCACGGTCAACCTTGCGGTGACCATCGCAACCTTCTAAAAACCTAGATTTGGTCATGACGGAAATAATTTCGCACTAACATCTAAGAGGCGGCTGACTACAGTTTTCATTCAAGCTTATGTCAGAGATATATAATAAGTCTCAAATATACCTTTATTCAGGTTATATAACTAGATGGACGGAAACACTGAGATATGTAAACTAAAACACCGAGAGTGAAGAAACCTTAAAAGTTTTGCAACAGGCACAGACAGCCACAGATTCAATGTGATCTGGCATTTTGCAATGGTGAAAGACAACCATTTATGAAAGCACTTCTAACGCTGCCCGCATAATTCGAGTTTCATTTTGTTAGGTTGACGCATGTGCTTTAAAACGAGGAACTTGAAGGCAGTGAACACTATATTATAATGAACAACTTGTACATGCAGATACTGCACTTAAAGAAGCTGTACCGAATTCTGTCGCATTGGTGCTAAAGCGCGACGTGATGAGATATTTGAAACGCGCGCTTTCTGCCATATACTTCTATAATAAAAGGGTTTTTGAAATAGTGACCCTGTACCTTGTCGCAATGTATTCACTGAAAAAGTGCTGCTTGTCGTCATTACATGATTCTCAGCAATTTAGGTAGTCTAGAAATTTGTACAGAAATAAAACACAAAAAGAGCCTGGTATAATTGCCTCGGCGCAAGATCTCGATGTCATCACGGTGATAAGTCGATTGGTCTTTCTGCAAGAAAGAAAAAAAAACAAAAGCAATATTTGTTCGAAGGACAGTCATTGCGCGTTTTATATAGTGATGTTTATAATCCATTTCAATTTCAAGCATGGCTCACGAGAACAACAGCTGCGTTTTCTCGATACAGCCACATTTTTGAACATTTCCTTCTTGTAAAAGGCTAGCCTTCTTAGGATATATAATTCAAAAACATGAAAAGCAAGACGTGTTTTATTCTTCTCAAAAGATTTCAGGCCCAGATGAGCCTCAGTCAAATCAGGTTTAGGTTTCAATGTCCGAACACTGCTGTCCCATAGATATACTTTCCTTACTGAATGCACGGACACTTAGAAATATAAATTGCGAACAACGCTGTTGTTGCGTGTGATGAAACACAAAAACCTTTGTAATAAGTGAGCCGGAGATCTGTATACGTACCAACCTCTCTGATTTGGTGTAGCATTACTGGAAAAGCCCAGTCCTAAGGATTTGAGGCAGATGGAGATAAAGTTATATTTGTGCCTCTCGTCTACAATATGCTGTATATTTGAGCTTATATTTTTCGATGACGCCGACACTCCCGCTAGATTCCACATCTTTTGTTTCCATGGGGCCCAGTCACAAGTGAGGTGGTGAATGAACAAACTTGCATGTTCAACGAGAATTGTTGCTTCCAAAGAAAGTTTCACTAGATTGTACCCTTTCACAATTGTGTGTTTTTGTGTCGAAAACGCCAAACATTTGGCTCAATTTTCTTGCGAAATGCACAAACATAATGATCAGGCAGTGGTCACTATGCTAGCACTTGTCCTAATGCCTTGTGAATGCCCCGAGGTCAACGAAGCCTTGAATTAGGCCAGATGCTGTCAAGCTGAAATTTTTTGGCAGCTTCATCTCATTTACTATTACTCCACAGTCGCTTTCTAGGTCTGTCATGTTCGCGGTATTCTTTTTTAGAGTATTAATTACTGCTGCAAAATCCAAATGCCGATTCATACAAATCTTTATTTTCAAAGTTGTGTTGCAGGGCGTCACGGTATTTTATTGTTCCTAGTGTGCTGATATAGTCGGCGACTCTTTAGTTTCATCAACAAACATTCAAGAATCCACTTTTGATTGCAGCGCATGCCCTTTCGGTTGGTTTGTTGGACATTTTGAAAAGAAGCAAGGACGTTTGCGTCCTGCTTTCGCGGTAATTTTGAGGTTTTCTCCTTTAGTATTTCATTCGAATTTCGGGCCCTATTTTCTTCAAGACGACCTTCAATGGCAAGGAGCCTTGCAGCCAGTCGCTTGTTTTGCTGGCTCAAGACCCCCATTTTCGTTGAGGCTGCGTTTAGTGTTTTGTTTCAGGTAACTTCTCCATGTTAGTATTACCTTTCTAGGGTAAAATGCACAAAACGCACGAATAACCTCAAATCATACAAAGTTAAAAAAATACAAAGTGCTCGTAGTATCGCTTTCTTGGACCTTTCTCGTCGCTCTATGTCGTGTCAGCGGAGTCTTGATCTTGACTGGAGAAAGCTTACTCGACGTCCCTCGATATCCTGGGTTCGCTGCTTTCTCTGTTTCGAGCGAGACATCCTAAATATGTCATTGGTTTGGTTAACTTGTTTGTAAACGTCTTTCTATAAATCGTTTGTGTTCTTCGAATGATGATTTCATTCGTCGTCATCTGTGTTGGGGTATCCCGTGGAGAATGTTGTTCTTGGGCTTGCTTTTGCTGGGACTGATGGTGTTGCTGCGGAAAGAGCTAAGGTGGCAGCCCTTTTCGACAATGGCACTGATTTTCTGGGCCACTTGATGTGGTGCCAGTAGGCAGATGGTAGTCTGTGGACTGTTATGCTTCATTTTGGGCAATGAAGGTTGCGCGATAGAATTGTATGGAAGATCTTCGGGGGTTCTTGCGAAGCCGTTCTTAATGGATGCTTCTGGATCTCGGCAACGTGTGAGATTTAACGCTTTTGAGCCTCCTGCGTTGTTAAGACTCTCAGTTGGCTGGACACTAGACGGCGACACCTCAAGAACCGTGGTTTGGTCGAATTTTTCTTCGCAATGTCTGTATATCTGCTCAAGTAAGAAGCTGAGTTGTTCTGACATGTGAATATGGACGAAAGGATCAGGGCTTGGCTGAGTATCTTTCGAATTCAGCGGCTCTCTCCTCGACCGTAGTGAGCATGTGGGATGTGAGGTGGGCGTTGTGAGCAACTGAAGAGCCAAGCAACGGAAATCTAGAAAATGGTCTAAGTGCGCGAGATGGGGAGTACAGTGCACTAGGGGGTCCCTAACATTAGTCTTATGGTGCAATGATGACGTAAAGGTCGGTTTTAGGTCGGGAAGTTGCAAACAAAACGCAATGCGGCAGAGGATATATTCTTCCTGCAAACAGATCTGTCTGCTTTTGAGTGAGAGGGTGCTTAAATTGGTCTTGTTTCGAAGGCTGATTAATTCTTGGTTTCTAAATGCGTGAGCACTGCTTTTAACTGTAGCGACCTTGTGGGATTGTTTCCAGATGGTTGGCAATAAAAAAGTCTTCATCATAGTCGCGGAAACGGGCGATCATCTCCTCTGTGATCTTTTGCTACGATTTGTCGTTTTCGAATGTGTGTGTCAAGTAAAACTTCAAAGCCTCACCGGAAGTGTAGTCACAGAAGTTGGTGATCATCTCCTGTTCTGACCATGATGCAGCGGTAGCGTGGAGTTAGAAGAGGTGGAACCAGTCCTGCACGGGTCCATCGTCCGCTGCTTTGGTGTACTTGGGGATGTCAAGATCTGTCGATGGTTCTGTCATGGTGCTGCTCGTCTTTTTCTGCTAGGAGATTATTCCGTAGTTGATGTACGGTGAGGACGTCTTGTGGGGAACTGCGTCGACGATGAGCGACAGATGAAGAGGTCGGCAGGTCTCCATCATGTCCACTCATCTACTTTTCCTAACAATTCCAGCCTTTTTATGTCCCATACATATGCTAGAAATGCAAGTACTCATGTAATATCACTTTGACACGGAAAATTATTTCATAGTACTTTCAGCATATATAAGATGTCGCATAGGTTTCCTTGCATCCAGCTCAGTACCGACTGTATACTTTTAAACTATATAAGCAAGGTTTCAATAAAATTTGCGCACATTCATCTTGTTAATTTACAGCTTTCTTCCACTTGATACTGAAGATCAAGGCATCAAATTGGGAAAATTGCTTCTCCAGTGTCTTTGTTAGAACTTCATAAGTGTAGTCGCTCGAAGTACCGGTCCCTTTGCAAGGGTGTAAAGACTCTGCAATGTGATTGACTTCTTTGACCTCGTCAAGGTTTTAAGCGACCGTTTCGGAGACAAGGGTCTTCCGGACGCATGTCCGACAGATGAATTCCCTGCTATCAGTCCCGTAGCTCATGAGCACGATCTTTTCAACGCTTACAAGCTCATGACTAAGGACGGCCGAGATAGAACCAATTCCGTCGTAGTGAGAAAACTTATGAATTGCCCGGGGAGCATGTCGCCGGACGATGCCTCCAAGCTCAAATACCATCTCGCTGTCACTTTACCTCGGCCTTTCGCACTCCTCAAATCTCACTTGCGATTCACCTGACACCGGCACTATATCAAGCATTTCGTGACATATAACCGCAAGCGCCCCTGGCTGTCGCGGTTCAACTTTAGCGCATTTCCGTAGAACGAGCGAGTTTAACGTGACTAAATAACCGTAGAAGGTGAATTTTTAAAAACGCAGATGACGGAGTGCTTCTGGAAACTTAAACACACCAGACAATTGCAGCAGTTATGTTGCGGTAAGCGTCAGTTTTGTTCCCAGATCAGTTGAATTGATACATAGGGAGTCTAGGAAAACGGTGACCCACTGTTTGAGACAAAAAAACTGCTCACTGCAGTAAAACTAACCAAGGTATATGAATGGTCGTATATCGCATGTACTCCTGACACACTGCTTTCGATTGAAGCAACTTTCAACTTGCCGCAAATGCATAACATTGTTCCCTAACACTTTTATTGAACCAGGGTCCTTCGAAATGCTTGCGGTATACTAATAAAAGTTTGATTATCACCGGCGGCTCGGCATCGTACGTGGCTGAATGTGTTAACTGCGCAGGTTCAACGCGCAATATGAGCACCCTGTAATAGGTTTGTTGCAGCGTGTCAGAGCTCTTTTTTTTTCAGCTGGTGAATTATATCCGCAGCATCCTACGAGGTGCCACCTCAAAAAAAAAAAAAACATGCCACTGTTTCAGTTTTGGTTTCTCACTGCAATTTTTCGCTATACCCTTCTTTTCAGCATTTTTATTAGGTTTTAGAGCAATTTTGAACACTACATATGTATCAGTGTCACAAGATCTACCTTTGCAATTATTGCCTTATTCTCTTAAATAGCGTAAAGAATGCTTGATGAAGTTACGTAGACAATGACCTATCATTTTTTCTAACGCGTGTTCTGGTGGAAACTTTCCTGTTTCTATGATGCCGTTATAATCTTCTCATCTTCCTGCAATTCACTGATGTATCGAACCCAAACTAAACTAAGAGAAGTGAGTCAAAGTGATGTAATCAAAAATGTTAACGTTTTCGCGGTTGCTTTTTTAATTGCGAAGCAATCGTTCGCATATTTTCTATCGATATATCTATCTATCTATCTATCTATCTATCTATCTATCTATCTATCTGCCTGTCTATCTATCTATCTATCTATCTATCTATCTATCTGTCTATCTATCTATCTATCTATCTATCTATCTATCTATCTATCTATCTATCTATCTATCTATCCTTCTTTGTGTATATTTCGCCGTATATCCCTTACTAATTTTGGTCTATTCCCGGTTAAGGAGCATTTCCGATGGAGGCGGAAATGTTGTAGGCCCGTGTGCTCAGAGTTGGGTGCACGTTACAGAACCCCAGGTGGTCAAAATTTCCGGAGCCCTCCACTACGGCGTCTCTCATAATCATATCGTGGTTTTGGGACGTTAAACCCCACAAATCAATCAATCAATCAATCCCGGTTAAGGAGCCGATATACTTACTATAAACTGCCGTATGGTGAAATGGTGATATATACAGCATATATTGCTTTAAACTATAGGAAGACGAAACTTAGCATGAAGGGGTCAGGAAGCTTTACGAGTAAGTTTGGCAGGCCATGATATCATTACCTTGAAAATCCCGTCGCATAAGTGGTCAAACCTACTCCTGCAGACATGTGTGGCACATACTCACGGATATACCCTGTCTTGCGGTATGCGGGTATACGACAAAGGTGATTGACAGTTTTTCTACCTATATACGGCGGGAACACACATTGGCTGGCCTTTTAAGCGCGAGAGCGTCAAGAAAAAACACAAATCAGCAGCATTGACCCGACGAATGCAAATGTTTAAAAACCTCAACTACAATAAAACAGAGTTGAAATGACAATATACATTATCACACATCAGAGTGTTAAAACCGCACATTACAATAACACCCACAATGCAGTAACAGAAGTCGCAGCCCCTATAACAATAGCTACAAAAAACAATAACCGGGCAACAGGAATTCCTTGGTGTCCGTGCTACCAGACTATTTCTGGCTTCACGGTGATGAAGCTGCAGGTTTTTTGCGTTTTTCGTACGTATGTCGATAACAACATTGCTATTTATGTACAAACCCCTGCTTGATTCTGAAGAGGACCTGCCGTAATCCTAAATAAATGAATACATGAAATGAATAGAGTAAATAAAGTCTGTTTGCAATAACCTATTAGCTTAAAATCTTCAACCAAAAATACTTCAATAACAACATAATAATGCACACATCGTCTGTAGACCACCTCATCATGTGACCCAGGAGTTCTAAAGATTTATATCGTGAGGAAACACAAGCGTCTTTGGCAAAGTACCGTGGAACCCCAAACTTATTTCTTCAGGTTGCGACAACTCCTCTCGACGTGCACAAACGCTGTAATAATTCGGTCCTCAATGATCTGTTCACTCGTTTATACCTAAGGCAAGCCAACGACATGATGTGAGATTCTTTGGGGGGTATTTGGTCATCATCTATTTCAATAAATTGCTATAATAGCTGAGCAGCTCCCAAACTATCACTAGAAACTCATTGAAACATTTTTTTATCCTCTGCCTTTGGAAGTACTGCTAATTGTGGTTGTTTTAATGTCTTCATAATTGAAATCCACTAAAATTAACAAGCACTTTTGAAGGGCATAGGAAAAGTCAGTACTAGCAATTAAGCTTTATCTAAAAGCAAGGGCGTCTCATATACAAAGTGTGCGTCCTCTTCAAAAGAATAATAAAATACGTTATTACAAAAGAAACAAACAAAAGCGAAACAATTATCCTATAGGGCTCGTTTCCATTTCTAGACACAGTATCAATGATAATTAGGAGACAATGATACCAAGGAAAGTATAGAAGATGTTACTAGAAACAACTGTATTGTAAATTCGAATAAAGTGGAAGAAACGACGACTTAGCATCGTTAGGGCTCGAACGTGCGACTTTCAAATATAGCGATTCATCCGATGCTCTACCACTGAGCAATGGAAACAACTTGCTGCGCCCCCCCCCCCTCCAACCTCAAATATCTAGGGTATATATATATATGCATCTACACGAGGAAGCGTCACCTATAGCGTAGACAGTAGCCACTACATTGAGTGCGGAACAATATTATTTTGGACTGTTGGCGTCAGGTAGCACTCTTATTACAAGCAACAGCTGACCAATAATAACTCTCGTACTATCAGAAGGCATGAAATCTGCCAGGACGAGACCCTCGCTATGAATAAAGAAAGAAGTGTACTTTCAAGAACCTATTTTCTTTGTTAAACAAATATTAATAAGAACTAACAGATAACGATGCCAAGAAAACTATAGGAGATGTCATTAAAATTAATTGTCTTGCAAATGTCAAGAAAGAGATGCCTGTTAGTTAATAAATGAGATATATGAGATACATTTTCAACGGTACTCAATAATTAGGCGGCTTCAAGTTAGATCCTGTGAATTACCATGAGAGGACTGACATGTGCTACGTAAATTCGTAGAAATGACATTCACGTAATGTCACAAAAGTCACGTTATATGATGCGTATTTGCAATATATTGCCTTTTTAAAATGCACCACTTTATTTGTATAGCCATGAGTATATTAGGGTGTAGATCTTTTACATAAGTTTCGCTGAGTATTTTCAGAAGCTTGGGTTTATTCAAAATGCCTTGGCAGTCCTTAAATAGGTCATGACGTGCTCATTCTACTTATCTGATTAATTATTACCATTTACTGTTGAAGACCTAACATAAAAGCCATTGTAGAGAACATAGACTTCACCCATATTCCTACCACCCCTACCACATGAGTGTGAAAACGATGAAACAGATGTCAATTATTTCACCCAGCTTGCCGAAGAAGCCCGACAAATTGCGCTCATACGTACGCGTCGTCAGCAGGACCACGATTCAAGGCGTTACAACCTTCGTCACCGACCAGTCTCATACGAGCCGGGAGAAAGAATTCTGGGTCTGGACTCCAATTAGGCCTCGCGGTCTCTCGGAAAAACATTTAAGACGGTACTTCGGGCCGTATAAAATTCTGCGACGCCTCAGTGACGTTGACTATGAAATCGTTCTCAATAGCGCGCACTGCTCAAAACGTCAAAGGCATGCACCAGAAGACGTGCACGCGGTTCCATAAAAGCATATTTGTCCGAAAGAACTCATGCGCTATCAGGGCATACTAACACATTTGATTATGTAGCATCGGGACGAGGCTCTCTTGGAAGAGAGGCTGATGTAACGACCAAAATCCGGCAGAATGGCCGAGGACGACGAAGTAACGAGCACGAGGAACAACCCCTACTGAGGTCTAAGGAAGATGACGTGGGGTGTTCCGTTCTGGCTTCCGATCTGTAATACAGACCTTCGTCTTAGGGCCGAAGCTTCTTAAAGCGGCACCCGTTCGTCCCTCGTAGTCGTAATCGTAGTGCGTAACAAGTGCTACATTTTGACCTGCAAGGTGGTGGGGGTGGGAGATTTTTCGTGTGCTTTGTTGAACAATAAAAAGTTCGCGGCGTGCATGTTAACTAAAAGCTGAATTCTCCTGTCTCTCATTCCCTATTAGCAGCCATTGGTATGTACATTGAACTCTATCTGACTGTCACACATCCCGTTAATTAGGGAGGCGATCGCCGGGCTAGTTCCAAGAGCCGAAGTATCGGCCCCCCGAACCGCACCACGAAACCGTGGACAATTTAGAAATGGTCCTTTTTGGCGCGCCAGCGGACGCCAGCTGTGGCCCAAAGAACAAGTCAGAGCCGAGAGTTGATAAACAAACAGAATTATATTCTCAATAATGGCAGATCGAAAACAATACACAAGAATGTACACTCCAGAATAGTTGCATACAATATGTCACCAATCAAACAACGTACTACACAGTACAATCAGCCACACTTGAAACAACGGACACAGACAACAATACGTACTACAATGCAGTCGCATGCATTGAACAACCAAGACACTTAAAGACTAAAGAGATGGAAAACCTATCCAGTCCAAAGTTCTTGGAACAAAAGTCTGGAGGATACTCTTCCGAGAATCACTCACTCAAAGTCCAGCGTTGTTGTCGTTCCGCGCCCTCGAAGTTTCTCTTCCAGGAAACCTCGCGTCTTCAATTGGCCACTCTCCAAGCTTCAAACTTCTTCGCCGGAACCACGTCGGCTTGACACACGCAGCTGTTGCCATGCGTCTTCGCTCGATAGCGGTAAACACACGCTCTTGCCTGTAGCTCGAGCCTTCACCCTTCAGGTGGAAATTCTCTTCTTCTCCTGCTTTGTCCCTACGGACAAAACCTTCGCCGACTACACGGCGGAATCCCTACGCACTCTGGCGCTAACTTCCATCTTCTCCTGCTCTCTCGTCTCGGCTGCTCGATTAAATACCTTCCGCGCGAGATTCCAGAAGGTTCTCGTCATTTCGTCGGCGCGATACGCAGCGAAGGCTGGGGAGAGGGCGAGACGGTTGGGATGCCCTCCGCGGCAGATGACTCAACTCGGTATGACCACGCCCCTCTCCTTCTAGAAAAATCCAGTGCTTGCTCGGCCGCCGTTGTGGGGTGAGGAGGTTCGTCGGCGAAGCCACGCTTCCGAGAGGAGAGGGAGCATGCCCGGAGAGCTTGTTTTCTTCTTTTCTTTTTCTCTTGACCTCGCGGCGTCACTCCGGCGTTTCGTCGCGACAATTTGGCGGCGCGCCCGTTTTTGAGCGCTCGTTCTGTGACACTACCCCCCACTTTAAGAATATTATCTCATAATATTCAAAACCACACAAACGAGCGCGAACAGTCCCCACACACTCTTAAAGACTGTAACATAGCCCGTCGTTCATGACACGTCACATTTACAATATATCACTCAATACAATTGGACATCACAATTCAATCTCACACACATGAAATATAACCGCAGGTACATGAGTACAACGCTTAATCACACATTCCAAACAATACAAATGTACAAGGTTCTACAATACAAACGTACAAGGTATACAACAATTATACAACACTATACATCACAGCACAAACACTTCGACACTTGTGACACAGGATAACAAGAACATTAACACAACATATGGCACTCAGCACTACCAAACACATTCTGATTCGACCTCAGCACTTATCCTGTGCATTTCGAGCGGCGCTTGCGCCCTTTCTTGCGGTGCTCTCTCGATCTCTTCTTATTGTTTTTGCTCGTTTTGTTCCGGCGAGCCCCTTCCAACGACGGTATCTGAGGCGGCGTCTCAGCCATCGTTGTCACTTCCGACACCGTTAACGGGTCGTAACGTTCAACGGGTCCTGTCTGTTTATTTACCAGCTTGTTCATGTCACGGCATTGGGCCTGGCTGGCCGACTCCGTCCCCTTTACACTGTCGGTCGGTTGGGGTCGTGTCGACGTACGTCCAGCTGCCCAGGACGTGAACACATTCAACTCGATCGTCTTCTCATTCGCTGTCTCTTGCGCCGCGGCTTCACCTTGGGCTCTAGTGAGATACGTCACGGGCTGCTCCTCCACTTTATCTCGCGGTCGCTGGGTTGGCGAGGGCTCTATCTTAGGGTCTTCTCCCAGACATTCCGGATCATTCGGTCCTCGCGCCCCGTCGATGTTTCCGATGACAAGGTCGTAAAGGGGGGTCGTCATGCATAAAGCAGTAACCTTCCCGCTGAAGTACGGGGTTTCAATCTCAATCTCTGCTTCGGGAAGCATCCGAACCGTACGGTCAATTAGGCAAACCGGTTTCGTTCTGCCTGTCAACTCACTTTCCCGTACCGAATTTCTCCGCACGATAACCGTGGAGCTACCGGTGTCTCTTAGAACCGTAATCTTCTTGCCTGCAACCTTTCCAGGCAGCGTTGGCATTCCCTTCGTAACACCGGTTGGCTGTTTTGACAATACAGCACCCACAATAGGAATTTTCTCCCCATTCTTCCACTCTACGAATCCATCGGTGACGGCCTTATTATCAGATTTCGGTGCCACTTGCACACAGGATACCTGGTGAGTTTGACTCACTTCGTTCCGACAAGCGTCTGCTTTGTGCCCAGTCTGACCACACTTGAAACATTTTACTGCCGTATGGCTCGTAAAGATCGTTCGACAGTTTTTCGCGCGATGACCCACTCGCTTGCACAGAAAACATCGCGGAATGCTCTCTGGGGCACGCTTCTTTTCTTCGGGAGCCAATTTCTTCGAATCATCGGGACACTTCTTCTTGACCTTGGCCAAACTAGTTCCACCTTGCGCTTCCAAGAATTGATCAGCCATTTCAAACATTCCTTCAAGTGACTCAGCCTTCCTCTCTTTCAAGTACAGCGACAGGCTTGGGTGGCAACTACTAAGAAATTGTTCTCTAATTAGGAGCTCTCTAAGTTCATCGTACTCCTGCGCTGTCCCTGAAAGTTCAATCCATCTGTCGAAATAATGGCAAATTCGGGCAGCATACTGCGTAGCCGTCTCACCATCAGCTGGTTTTCCTGTCCGAAATCTGTCCCGGAATTCTTCCACAGTAAATCTAAATCGCTTCAGCAAAGCAGCTTTCACCTTTGCATGGTTGGCTGCATCGGTCGGCGTCAGCCTACCGTACACACTGAGCGCTTCACCACTCAAGCAAGTACTCAAAGCAGTTGCCCATTGGTGTTCCGGCCAATTCTGGCTCTTCGCAATCGTCTCAAATCGGTGAAGGTACGCGTCAAGGTCGTCCTTCCTTTCATCAAACGCTACGAGCAGCTTGCTTGGGTTCAAGCGGAAGCCGTGGTGCTCCCGTTCACTGCTTTCAACTCTAGCTTGGACGGGAGTTTCACTTCGCTGTTGCAAACGGAGCCGCTCGAGTTCCATCTCGTGCTGTCGCTGCCGTTCCCTTTCCTCTCTTTCTTCTTTCGCCCTCTCAGCTGCCAGTCTTTCTTTCTCCAGCTCCAACTTCAATTGCAGCTCTCTTTCTTCTTTCAGCTGTCGCTCCTTTGCCTCTCTTTCTTCTCTCGCCCTTTCAGCTGCCAACTTTTCTCTCTCCAATTCCAACTTCAATTGTTGCTCTCTTTCTTCCTTCAGCTGTCGCTCCTTTGCCTCTCTTTCTTCCTTCTCTCTCGCAGCTGCCAACCTCTCTCTCTTCAACTCAGCTGCTTTTTCTTCCTTGGCTCTCTCAGCTGCCAACCTCTCTCGTTCCAACTCAGCTTCTTTTTCCGCTTTGGCTCTTTCGACCGCCAGCCTTTCTTTTTCCAGCTCAGCTGCCTTTTCTTTTTTGACCCTCTCTTTTTCTTCTTTTTCCGTCTGGGTGACCCACTTCCGAAGTTCGGCGCCAGAAAGACCCATCTTCTCACCAAGAGCGACTAACTTTTCGAGATCCATTGTGTCTCGCAAATAAAACCTTGCCGCGTGTAAAAAGTATCTGCCTAAATCAGTCTATCGGAACACTCCCCTGCACTGGGTCACGAGAACGCTGAACAACACACAAAATCGTTCCGATAGCACTATCACAACTCGAGGCTCTTTCTCACTACTTTGGACACACTGTGCACCAAAGGTCCTGTGTCGCGGACGCCAGAATAATTGTCACACATCCCGTTAATTAGGGAGGCGATCGCCGGGCTAATTCCAAGAGCCGAAGTATCGGCCCCCCAAACCGCACGACGAAAGCGTGGACAATTTAGAAGTGGTCCTTTTTGGCGCGCCAGCGGACGCCAGCTGTGGCCCAAAGAACAAGTCAGAGCCGAGAGTTGATAAACAAACAGAATTATATTCTAAATAATGGCAGATCGAAAACAAGACACAAGAATGTACACTCCACAATAGTTGCATACAATATGTCACCAATCAAACAACGTACTACACAGTACAATCAGCCACACTTGAAACAACGGACACAGACAACAATACGTACTACAATGCAGTCGCATGCATTGAACAACCAAGACACTTAAAGACTAAAGAGATGGAAAACCTATCCAGTCCAAAGTTCTTGGAACAAAAGTCTGGAGGATACTCTTCCGAGAATCACTCACTCAAAGTCCAGCGTTGTTGTCGTTCCGCGCCCTCGAAGTTTCTCTTCCAGGAAACCTCGCGTCTTCAATTGGCCACTCTCCAAGCTTCAAACTTCTTCGCCGGAACCACGTCGGCTTCACACACGCAGCTGTTGCCACGCGTCTTCGCTCGATAGCGGTAAACACACGCTCTTGCCTGTAGCTCGAGCCTTCACCCTTCAGGTGGAAATTCTCTTCTTCTCCTGTTTTGTCCCTACGGACAAAACCTTCGCCGACTACACGGCGGAATCCCTACGCACTCTGGCGCTAACTTCCATCTTCTCCTGCTCTCTCGTCTCGGCTGCTCGATTAAATACCTTCCGCGCGAGATTCCAGAAGGTTCTCGTCATTTCGTCGGCGTGATACGCAGCGAAGGCTGGGGAGAGGGCGAGACGGTTGGGATGCCCTCCGCGGCAGATGACTCAACTCGGTATGACCACGCCCCTCTCCTTCTAGAAAAATCCAGTGCTTGCTCGGCCGCCGTTGTGGGGTGAGGAGGTTCGTCGGCGAAGCCACGCTTCCGAGAGGAGAGGAAGCATGCCCGGAGAGCTTGTTTTCTTCTTTTCTTTTTCTCTTGACCTCGCGGCGTCACTCCGGCGTTTCGTCGCGACAATTTGGCGGCGCGCCCGTTTTTGAGCGCTCGTTCTGTGACACTGACAAGAAAGGGTTGCTACGCTCTACTCGCTGGGTATAACCTCCTTAGTTTTAGAAAGGTTTAGCGAGCGTTGAGCCGCAGTGCCATGAATACAATGAACTAGTACATACCATGAACTCGAGGTGGTTAAAGGTGGGAAGTAGATACAAAGCGCAAGCCGTAAGAAAGTAAGAGCCGTATTCTCCTGTCTCTCATTTCCCATTGGCTTGTACATTGAACACTATCTGACAGGAAAAGGTTGCTACGTCATACTCGCTGGGCATAACCTCCTTGGCTTTAGAAAGGTTTAGCGAGCGTTGGGCCGCTGTGCCAAGAATACAGTGAACTAATATATACCATGAACTCGAGGTGGTGAAAGGTGGGAAGTAGACCCGAAGCGCAAGCCGTAAGAAAGTGTGCTTGTGCCACCTCTCGTTTATTCCTTGGAATGTCCGCAGATTGGCGGTGCTTCTAGATCGGGAATATATGACGAAAAGATGCGAGATGGTGGTTCTTGGAGTGTTGAATAGATGGACGAACGGACACACAGAGATGCATGGATGGATGCATGAACGGACGCAGGGGTGGATGCATGGACGAACGCAGTGACGAACGCACGAACAGACCCACGCACGTACGGGCGGATGGATGCATTGATGGTCACAGAGATGGACGCATGGATGGACGGAAGCAAGAACGAATGGACGGACGAATGCTTCGCCCCCACTCTCCATCATTCACTCCGTGGGTATGCTGCCAATTTTTTTCCTTGTCGCACCGGACTCCTGTCTTCGGTTATCTTCTTTGTTTTGACAATATGTAGAGATGAATCATGCACTCAAGAAGCGTCAGCCTGTGCGGTATTTATACCCGAAATTCAGAAAAAAGGGAATGTACAATTTATCTCAAAATCTTCATCGACGACAACAGAATTGGTAGCTATCTTAGAAGCAGTTAAGCTTATCTGCGTGTATTCTAAGCCATTAAAGTGGGTGAAACGCATGGATAGGAAACCTGCCCTTCAGCTAATCAAAAATGCGAGATCACTTTACAAAATTGGTGAAATGAAAAAACTTACTCACTCTTCATGTACTTCTTCTGACTCATGCCTTTGAATGAGTGTGATTGAACATACTTACCAGTTTGTATACCTAGCTACGCTCCAAGAAATGAGTTGTAATTTAGAAAACACCCTCAGCGGTGTAAGTGCCTACTAGGGATTGTCAGTTTTTGTTATAAGAGTCATTTTGAAATTGCATATCTGAAAAGAGGTCAATGACTTCATGCTTTTGAGGCTTTCTCAATAACTTCATCTATTTGAGGCTTGTCTCGACGCACTAAAACTTTAACTAAAAAAAGGAGATAGCTTTCGTTGCTGTTCACCACGTTAAAACCAACAAACCCGCGGACCATAGCTTAGCCAAATTTGTTGTGATTATATGCTCTGAATTAATAAAAAAACTGCTGATTGAAGTTGTATAAGCTACATGTCACTCATAATTTGTTTACCCTGAACTATCTGGAGATAATGCTATGGCAGAATTTTTATGTATTTTGTGAGCATCTATTACCGTAATCAACAATGTATGTGAGTGTATCTTGTGCTTGTTACCATTTGTTAGCTATATGTTTTTTTTTTCAAATCGTCCCGTAACGTTCAGACCATTTATTATGCTGCGCAAGTAATGTGTATGGATTCGTAAGGCTGAGAGTGTAAGCACTGTTGCACTTTGCACACTCCATATGTTATCGTTCCTGGAACCCTCTTTCTGCAATACCCTCGGGTGAAATGCGGGAAACGAATCAAGGAATAAATTAGTAAATACTAGTGCATGAGTAGTGTGGCATCATAACATGCACTATATTGCATTTACACTAATTCAGTGAAGCACACGCAGATAGTTGTGATAGTTTGGCTAACTTAGCAGGATTGAGTACACCAAGGGGGGGGGGGGTCAATGCAAGTGAAGTATAACCAGTGGGAACCGATCTGTAAAATTGACTCAAATTTACACAAAAGACCGCAAATTTACCCAAAATAGCAACAAGCCTGAACAGTTGCATTGCGCAGAAGCCAGTAGAATGCAAACACCTTCTTAACTGATACTGTTAGTGAGACAGTTTACTCCAACTACCAGTGCACGCAGCGTCCAGCAAGAGTCGCCTTGCGATCACTTAACAAGAGACCCAATATATGGCCATAGGAGATGTGGCTTTGCAATCTGTAGTTGGAAACAAATTGGCAACCGTTAGGCAGCAATAGCTTACAGGGCCCTGCAAAAAGGGCTCGATCCACGGCTAAACCGAGGAATTTCTTTAGTAGTATCTATGTGGTGAACCGCTAACTGTAGCCACATGTCATTGAAGTGAAGGCGTGTACTTTAGTGCAACCCAAAAAGTTCAAGCATGAAGAAGCTGTGGAGGGTGTCAGAACCCGCTCAACTCTTCCCTTGCCCTGGCTCCTTTCATGGTAACTGAGCAGCCTTGTTTCAATATTGTTGTTTTTCTGTCTCTTACATGTAATCTTGAACCGCAGAGGTCAAGTTATTTTGACTGAAGATTCATAGATGGTTGCGAAACAAAACTATATTTACATTATTGACATAGCCAATCCTCATATCATTTCAAAATTTCACAATCAGTGTGTCATATGGAGTTGCAAAACTTGTTTAATGACACCTACTAAGTCCGTCGCTGTTTAGTTTTTACTTAATGAAGTGCAGTAATGAAAAGCAGAAGATGGGGTAAATGCTTGCACAAACCAATTTAGGAGTAATAGAGGGATATGTACCAGCAAAAGCAAATAACTGTAGTAGCAAAAGAGCAAGTAGTTTATGAGGTAACTGCCCAAGCAAAATACCAACCAATAATATGTAAACTTGCACAAAAGATAGCATTATCACATAAAGCATCGCATTCGTATGCACAAAAACACAAGGGAAGACGTAATGACAACATAGTTGTATGGTTGGTGAAAATGTGATACCAAATATAAACAATCGAAATAACATATATAGTTGTCAAAACCATCTAATAAAAGAGGTATTTTTTGATGCGTGAACTTCCGTTTGTTATTGTTCATATGCATTAATAGTGGATGGATATGATAATTTAGTTAGATGTGATGACCATCAGATTATTTCATTCAGACAAAATTAGCGTTCAAGTGATGATCCTTTGTGGCATTCAAGCTTGCATTGCCCTTCATAAAATCATTCCAGTGCTGCAGCAGTTTTATTTTAAATTTCAAGTTTCACTTATGCAGGATAAAGAAAACCGGTTGATAGTGAAGCCGAGAAAACGTAGAGAAGACCTAAATTGCACCGTTTTATAATTGTGATATGTATGTGAATAAAGCAAAGTGGCCGGAAAGACAACTTGACCCCAACATGTACTGAACCTGCCACCTTTGAATAATGCGGGCAATGCTATACAACTTCAGCTATGGTAGAGCATCAGATGCATAATTTGAAGGTTGCAAGTTTAGTGATTGCTGGTGAAAATTGTCTTTCGTCCACTTTGTTCTTATGCTCATCAATATCACAATTACTACGATACACTTAAAACAGTACAACTAACATTCCCCATAGCTTCATCGGCTTACTTCTGGTTTTATTTAAGGTGAAAATAGACATAAAACGAGCCCTCAATATTCTCTTCTTTTATAAAATACATACTTGCCTCGTGTGAAAATCAACAAAATGGGTAAATCGTTATCTACCTTGGTGTTTTAATTAAGCTCACATTTAGTATCACATCGATCGACATCTGTTACAATGGACACATTGCGAAGAGCTATGTAGATGTGGGTTGGAAAAACACATAAACAATACAGCGTATTGTTTTCATCACACTCTGACCTTGGTGTCAAAGAAATGTGGCTAGTATGGCTCTTGATTGGAACATCGACGACTCTAAGTGCTTTTCATTACCACCCAGGCCACAACTGCTTGAAAAATAAATGGGGAACACTTGAGAATGTAGACGCCTCAATGTTCATCTTTCTTTCTATCTTCATTGTACACTGCCACAAGATGGCTGTCTTTTCTTGTGACATTTGGGGTAAATCTAGCTAGGTAAAGAGAGCATCAAAACAAGCGTGCACCCATTGCAGCCTTTATGCTGTTTCATGCTGTGTACTTTTGTTATGTTAAGTATAATGGGTGTGTGCCTGCCTACTGTTCTGTGTATGAGTCGTAATATTGCACTACCTGTTTTTATCTCCCGTGACATTTGCTGTTTGGTAAGATGAGGAATCCAGCACAGGTTAACGGGAAAAAATGACGAATGGAGAAAAATAGAAAAACTGGAATAGATCAATACATATAAGTGACGGGTATTTTTAGCACAAGTTTCAGAAAGCTGCTGTCCACAAGAAACTAAAACTTAAGAGCGAAAATCTACTTTAGTACAAAACTGCTATGTTAGCGTTTAAATAAAATGTGACAAGGTAAGGGGGCGGGGGAGGGAGAAAACCGGACGTCGTGCGGGGGCGGGCGCGTGAGGCTCAGCCGCAACAGGTTGCCGAGCCCTGGTTTGTGACCATGTGGCTTCGTGCCGGCGCTGGGTACTTCATTAGAGCGGGCCACGGCACTCCTCTAAAGGAGTAGCGTTTCTAAGGGGGGGGGGGTAGTAAATTAACCTCTGTGTCTGTATCAACCTACATGTCTGTAACCTCGTGATCGATGGACTGACCGTCGTTAGCGTGCCTCGCTGTTGCCGACACGCACACGCTCCCTACCTGAATTAGCGAGTTTGATACGTGAGCGAGAACGTCATGTTTTAACAAGCTAAAGCGCGGGCACGTGCAAGCAATGCGATGTCACGCCGAACGCAACCTAGAGCGGATGGGCTGATTACATGCCAGATACGGAAGCTCAAGCTAATATCAACATCACGCAGGTTAAGACCCCTCTGTAGCGTTTCTGCCGTCCACGACCGCATCCATGCAACTCGTGCCGCAGTAGAGCAGAAGGTAACAGTGCGCGTACGTCCTTTAAATTGAAGCTACATGGGCAAAAGTTTTCAGTGGCTACATGGGCAAGGTTTTCAGTGGCGACTGTCATCTGCTGATGACAGTCGCCACTGAAAACCTCTGTTTTGCCGAGCGGTTGCCAGCACTTCGCGAACATCACTTCGGCCTATAAGCGTGCGCATGCATTCCGCTCGTGCAACCGCAAGGTGAACAGCCTCCGTCTCCAGAGCGGCTGAAAACCGAAACGGCTCAGAAAAACGGAGCGGAACCGGGCGTGTGGGCTTACCTTGGATCTGCCTTAACTTAAATCACCGGGCAAATGTACACGCTACCGCCGCCGCAGGACGACGCGCGAGATCATAAAGCTGGCCGAGCAACCTCCTGAATTGTGACTTGTGAAGTGCTTTTCAAAACATTTCACAGCATGTGTAAGAAACGAATATGTTTCAAATGACGATCATATAAGTTTTATCCCTTTCCATGAATAAAATATTTTCCAGAACAAACGTCTAGAAGTACTAGTTTTTTTTCACACCCAATTTCTTAGTGGAATCAGCTTCCACAGGAAATTTTTGACTGTTGCATCGGAACTTCTTTAGAGAAATATTGTTATACTGAGAGGAAGTTTACCTAAAGTTCATCTTGTTTGCGTAGTTGCCTTTTTTTCTGGTTTATGTTACCCTATGTACTGCGTGTAAGTACGGCTGGTACTTGAAAAAAAACTTCTTTAAAGTTGTTTTTCCGCGAAAGTATGCTTACGAATGCATGTCCAGAAATAAAAGATGTTTCAATTGAAAATAGTTTCGCTCTTAGTCAGAGCACAGTTGCACATATCTGAACATATGAAAGCAATATTTCATTAAAGCGACAAATCGCTCAGATTTGCAGTTTACCTACTGTAGCCTCGTTTTCTCTTCATATAGCCTGTGCAGACTGGATAAATGGAGTACCTAGATTTTGCTGGGGTGGCCAACGTTTAGATCAACGATATTGCCCGGTCTTCAAAGACAATTTACAGTACATAAGATTTGGAGAAAATACCCTAGGATGTGCAAAACACTTTTTTAGAGCAACTGGCGGAAAGTGCGTGCACTCTGAAAGATGTGGTAAGCAAAGTCTTCTCACATTACTATTTGAAATCTCTATATTTTGAACGAATGCAGTTTCAGTCTCTGGTGGTGTGTATGTGCGGTTAGGTTACTAAATTATAGGCTAACGTCGATGTAGTATCTATAAAACACTCTGCATTAGGTGTGTAGTTCGGCAGCGCTAACAGTTGTCCACAAAAAAAAGCCGAGGCCATATTCTGTAATTTCCAAAATAGAAAATACGCTATCCTAGTTCTTTAAAAATTATAGCCTTTCTTGTTATAAATGAAAGCAAAAAACTGTGGTCTGTCGGTATGCCTATCTGTCTCACAACTCAGCCACCTAGCCAAAGGTTTAGTACAGTGTCTAGAAATAACTGCATTGTGTGCTGAGTGAGAGCTAGGAGACGGCCCCGCAGCTGATGACTGCTGGCGGCACCCGTAAGGTGCGCTGCTGTGCAAGTGGGTGCATATACGTTCAATCCTTGCGCTCCGCAAGCGTTGCTAAGCTTTAAGAAGGCTGAGCCGAGCGAGGTCAACTATTATTTTCTTGCATTTTTGAAGTGTTATTTAGACAATGCTCTATAAGAATTACTCGACTGCTTTTACAGTACTGGGGCTCTGCAATACCAAATGAGGATTATTTCGTGACATACATATCGCCATCCGCTGCTGCCCGCAAAAAAAAACACACAAAAACAGGCAGATCCCACGCAACTTGAGAATCAATGCTATGCAAGTAAACTTTGTTGTAACTTTTATTAAGTGAAACATTATAAAGTGACGCTAAATATATGCGAGAAATTGGATAGTCAACATTGGAACCAGCATTGGCGTTTCACAAACGTTGGGCTCTTCTTGCAATTATTTCGAAGACCTGGCGTGGCTCTGTAGTAGAATACTTGGCTTCCACGCAGATTGCTTGGCTTCGATTTCTCTGCTAGGACACAAACGTTTATTATTTGCATTCGTTGAGTCAACGTTGCTAATGCCAGCTTAACGCTCACGCGTTAAAAAATCTGGCGAGAAGGGTTTGATGGCGTACGTGACGGGATTGTGAAATTATTCATGTCAAGACCAGCGAGTCATATGCATCAAACCATCTTACCCGCCCACACTAATATTGGATTATCCTAAGTTAAAAGGGTGATCGTGAGGCCACCCAGACGTAGGCGATTTGATAGATAGATAGACAGACAGACAGACGGACGGTCGGTCGGACGAACAGACAGAAGGACGGACAGATGGACGGATGGACAGACAGACGGACAGACGGACGGACAGTTAGACAGACAGACAGATAGACAGACGGATGGACAGATGAATGGTCAGATAGACAGAAAGACGGACAGACAGACGGACAAATACACATACAGGCAGATGTACAGATAGATAGATCGACAGACAGACAGACAGACAGACAGACAGACAGACAGACAGACAGACAGACAGACAGACAGACAGACAGACAGACAGACAGACAGACAGACAGACAGACGGCCGGATAGACAGATAGATCCACAGACTGACAGACAGACGGACGACCGGATAGACAGATAGATCCACAGACTGACAGACAGACAGATAGACAGACGAATGGACGGACAGATAGATGGACGGACGGACAGACGGATGGACAGATAGACAGATAGATGGACGGACAGATAGACAGACGAACGGACAGACGGATGGGCAGACCGAAGGACGAATGGACAGATGGACGGATAGACAGACGGACAAATAGATAGGTCAATATACGAACAGGCGGACAGATAGACAGATGAACAAACGGACAGATAGATAGATAGATAGATAGATAGATGGATCGATAGATAAATAGATAGACAGATCGATAGATAGTGTCACGTTACTCTCGACAAACTTGATAAAGATGGGCTCGTTTAGTCGACTACTCAAGCAGCGGCTCAGAGAGATCGTCTTTGTCTTCTTTCACTCTTCGATCTCACCCAAGCAAACCATGTGGCAATAGTCCCCCCTTTGAAAGCATCGACTCGATGCTCGTAAAAAAAATGAGGGTATACACACGCAGATATAGAGAACCAAAAGAGGGAGAGTGCCACTACTCGCAGCGCAAATGAGGAAGTTTCGCCAACGCTTGCGCCAAGCGCAAAAAGAAAAGGCATAAAAACACAGGAGAACACAAACAGCAGCAGCAACGCAATTTCACGGCATGTCGTAGCACGTGAAACCACAAGGGCTACTGTGTGAAGTAGGGCTTCAGCCGAACGACATGCACGGTTTCGGGCCGAAGCTGTCGACGAGAAGACGCTGCGACGTCCGGAAATACCTCGTAGGTAAGATCTGTGATTCGTCTAAGAACCTTGTACGGTCCAAAACAACGGCTCAGGAGTTTTTCGGATAAGCCTGGTCGCCGGTCAGGGATCCACACCCACACTAGGTCCCCAGGGTGGTAGGTGACATTTCGATGGCGGAGGTTGTAACGTCGTGCGTCTGCATCTTGTTGGTGACTGGTGTTTATGCGAGCTAGCTGACGAGCTTCTTCAGCGTATTGAGTGTATTGCTCAGCATCTTGAGCAAGTTCATTGCTTTGGTCGCACGGAAGCATTGCATCGAGCATGGTTCGCACGTTGCGTCCGTAAACAAGTCGGAAAGGCGGAAATCGCGTTGTTTCTTGCGTTGCCGTATTATAAGCAAACGTGATGTATGGAAGAATCTCGTCCCAGGTTTTATGTTGTACGTCCACGTACATTGACAGCATGTCCGCTATGGTCTTGTTAAGCCTCTCTGTCGCTTCATTGGATTGCGGATGATAAGCCGTTGTTTTTCGATGACTTGTGCAGCTCAGTTTAAAAATGTCCTCCATCATTCGTGCTGTAAACGACGTCCCTCTGTCCGTAATCACGCATGACGGGGCACCATGCCGTAGGACGATTTGGTGCACGAAGAACTGCGCGACTTCAGAGGCCGTGCCACGGGGTAACGCTTTTGTTTCAGCATAACGCGTAAGATAATCTGTCGCAGCTATAATCCATTTGTTCCCAGAGGACGACAAAGGGAAGGGCCCGAGAAGGTCCATTCCCACGAGGTCAAACGGTGTCCGTGGTGGTGCGATCGGCTGGAGCAGGCCCGCGGGTCTCACAGGCGGAGTCTTGCGGCGCTGGCACTCACGGCAGCCTTTCACATATCGATGTACACTAGTTGATAGTCGCAGGCAGTAATACTGTTGGCATACTCGGGCGAGAGTTCGCGAATAGCCCAAATGTCCTGACGTGGGCTCGTCGTGGCACGCAAGGAGGATTTCATCACGCATGTCGGTAGGAACAACGAATAGGAAGGCTTTGTCGCTACCACGGGCGTTTTCTTGTAAAGAATGCCTCTTCTTAGAAAAAAAAGACAGTTCACGAGCAATGTGTTGAGGGACCTGAGAGTTGCGGCCTTCCAAGGAATCAATTACTGGGCGTAATTCATCGTCTGCCTGCTGCTTTGACATAAATTCGGAGTCACTAACTGCTCCGAGAAAGGCATCTTCATCTTCGAAGCCCCTGTCAGCGTTCCCATTAGGTGCTCGAGAAAGCGCGTCGGCGTCTTCGTGTTTGCGCCCTGACCTGTACACAATCGTAATATCAAACTCCTGCAAACGCAAACTCCACCGTGCGAGACGGCTGGATGGATCTCTGAGATTTGCCAGCCAGCAGAGCGAGAAGTGGTCAGTCACCACTTTGAAGGGACGACCGTAGAGGTAAGGCCGAAATTTGGTCGTCCCCCACACGACTGCGAGGCATTCTTTTTCTGACGTGAAATAGTTGGTCTCTGCTCAAGAAAGAGTACGACTGGCGTAAGCTATCACATGCTCAACGCCGCCGTGTCGTTGTACAAGTACAGCGCCAAGTCCGACGTTGCTGGCATCTGTATGAATTTCTGTAGCAGCGTCCTCGTCAAAATGGGCAAGAACAGGGGCTGTTTGCATTCTCTGTCGTAACTCTGCGAACGCTGTATCTTGTTCTGTGCCCCAAGTAAAGGGTACGTCATCTCGGGTGAGTCGCGTAAGAGGTTCAGCTATCTTAGAGAAGTTGGCGATAAATCGACGATAATACGCGCACAAGCCGAGGAAACGGCTTACTGCTCTTTTATCTGATGGGACAGGGAAGGCGGCGACAGCAGCAGTTTTGTCTGGATCAGGTCGCACTCCATCCGCATTAATGACATGTCCCAGAAATTTCAGCTCTTCATAGCCCAAATGGCATTTTTGGGGTTTCAGCGTGAGTTCAGCTGTGCGAATGGCTTCCAGAACCTTTCTCAGACGCTTCAGATGTTCTTCAAAGCTCTTGGAAAAGATGACCACATCATCGAGGTAGACAAGGCAGCTTTGCCACTTCAAGCCAGCGAGAACTGTGTCCATCATCCTCTGAAAAGTGGCTGGTGCAGAACAGAGGCCGAAGGGAAAAACTCGGAATGCGTAAAGTCCGTCTGGAGTCACAAACGCGGTTTTTTCTCGGTCTCGTTCATCCACTTCAATTTGCCAATAGCCACTCTTTAGATCGATGGACGAAAAATGCTTCGCACGTCGTAACCTGTCGAGGGAGTCGTCGACCCGTGGAAGCGGGTAGACGTCCTTTTTTGTGATGCTATTAAGCTTCCTGTAGTCAATACAGAATCGCAGCGTTCCGTCTTTTTTCTTTACTAAAACGACTGGCGAGGACCAAGCGCTGCTGGATGGATGAATAATCCCGTCATCGAGCATCTCTTTTACTTGTGTCTGAATAGCCTCGCGTTCTTTGGCAGAAACGCGATAAGGCTGCTGCCGTATGGGGCGGACGTCATCATCGGTAATAATTCGATGCTTCGTGAGATGTGTTTGACGGACTTTGAAGAAGAGGCGAAGCAAGATCTAAACTCCCTTAAAAGGTCGTGAATTGCAGCCTTTCTCTCGTCTGACAGCGTCGCATTAATGTCGATGTGGTCTAGAAATTCCTCATCCTCATGCGTTTCCTCGGACAAGAAGCACTCCGTGATGTCGGCAACAGGTTCCCCATAAGCTAGGGTGGTTCCGCGGAAAAGATGCCGGTGCTCGTAATTGAAGTTCGTAGCTAGTATTGTTGACTGTCCGTCACGGACGCGCACAACACTTCGGGCGGCGCATACACCTTGGAGCAGCAGAAGTGATAAGTTGCTTTCAGCCACCACGTCGCCGTCTTGGAAGTCTTCACAAGTGACTTCGATGGGAACAGTTGCTCGAGGTGGCAGCGTCACACTGTCGTCAGCAACACGCAGCGCAAGTCTACGGCAGTTATCAGCGTCTCGATCTGTTGCGCCTTGAGTCGAGAAGGTCACGATGCGCTCAGGGAGATTTATGAAGGCACCGTATTCCCGAAGGAAGTCCATGCCGATAATCAGCTGACGCGAACAGTCGCGAAGAACGATGCAGCTGAGCACAAACCTTGACGCACGAATTTTCACTCTTGCGGTACAGCGACCCAGCGGTGTTACAACGTGTCCTCCAGCTGTTCGAATTCGCTTTCCATTCCACGGTGTGATCACTTTCCTGAGATCTTTCGCTAGCCTCCCGTTGATGATCGAATAGTCTGCACCAGTGTCTACCAATGCACTGACCTGAAGACCGTCAACCAGCACAGGTATATCGAGTGACACGCGGTCACAAGGTTCAGATGCAGATGTCGGCGTTTCTTCGGCACTACGATTATTCTCTGACGAAATGCCTTCGGCGTTGCGTGCAAGCGTCGATGGGAGGTCTTCCGCACTTTGAGTCCCAGCGACCTTGCCCCCGAAGGCCGCTGCCTTCAGTTTTCCCGACGAGGGCTCGGGGAGCGTTCCCGTGCCGTCACCCCGAAACGTTGCCCAGTGGCTGCGGGTCTCCTCGGAGATGGTGACCGCGATTGCCATCGTGTAAAGGGTGCACGCTGTTGTGCGAGATACTCTTCGATATCTCTTGGCCTTTGACCCATTCGGGGACGATGGGAATTGACGGAAAATCCACGCAGTCCAAGTTGCCGGTATGGGCATTCGCTGTAAATGTGACCAGCCTCACCGCAATGATAGCAGAGGGGTCGTCTGTCTGGCGTACGCCAGAGATCAGACTTGCGCGTCGGTGCACGGCGACTATCGATGTCAAAATCAGCGTGCGCTGACTGAATCGCAACTGACGGCATCATTGTCTGGATCGGGACGTATGGCATTGTCTGGATCGGGACGTGCGGCACTGGCTGGATCGGGACTGCTTGACCCGAAAGAGGAGTGGCAGATCGCAAGGCTTCCGCGTACGTACGACGGCGACTGTCAGTAGACACAGGAGCCGTTTCCAGATCAACCGACGTGGGCGAAAAAACGATGGGCGTGCAGCACCTGCTGGACCTCGTCGCGGATGACACTGGTGATAGAACCAACATCGATTTGCCTTGTACCGTACATCTTCTCCAGTTCTTCCCGGACGACAGATCGAATGATCTCGTGAATCCATTCGGGGCTCTTGCTCCCAGGGATGGCGAAAATTTTGGGAGTTGAGGCAGCATTCACTTGACGGTCAAACTGGGCAGACCATTGGTGCAGTACTCGCTCCATTGTTGCCGCTTCAGTAAGGAACTCAGCAACACTTTTGGGGAGACTACGCACCACACCAGCAAAAAGTTGTTCCTTCACACCACGCATGAGGTGGCGCAACTTTTTTTCTTCTGCCATAGCAGGATCCGCTCGCTTGAAAAGCCGTGTCATGTCCTCGACGTACATCAAGACGGTCTCGTTGAGCATCTGGATGCGTGATTGTTGTGCACGCTTCACCCGTTCGTGGCGGTCGGGACTCCTGTAGGTCTCCAGGAGGCGACGCTGGAGCTCGCGCCAAGATGTCAGAACATCATCCCTGTTCAAAAACCACGTCTTGGCACCGTCTTTAAGGCAAGTGTACACGTTCCGGAGCTTCGCGGCATCATCCCAGTAATTGATCGCTGCGACACGTTCGAACTCACTCAGCCAGTCGTCTACATCTTCATGCTGCTCTCCGTGAAAGGGGCTAGGCATGAGCGGGTTTTGGACGGTGCAGTAGATCGGCGTGGAAGGTGTCGGAGCTTGCATGGGATCTTGTGTCGAAGTCATAGTCGCTGCGTCAGTGGTTGGTGTCTCAGGCGGTAGGCCTCGCTGGCGGCGGCTTACTCTATGAACAGGAGTGTCCACGGGTGTAGGGCTTGTGTTCCGGCTGCTGGACGGGGTCTTGGGCATCGGGTGGATTGTGAGACGTTGTACCCAGCAACTTCACCAGTCTTGTCACGTTACTCTCGACAAACTTGATAAAGATGGGCTCGTTTAGTCGACTACTCAAGCAGTGGCTCAGAGAGATCGTCTTTGTCTTCTTTCACTCTTCGATCTCACCCAAGCAAACCATGTGGCAATAGATAGATAGATAGATAGATAGATAGATAGATAGATAGATAGATAGATAGATAGATAGATAGATAGATAGATAGATAGATAGATAGATAGATAGATAGATAGATAGATAGATAGATAGATAGATAGATAGATAGATAGATAGATAGATAGATAGATTGGTGCTCAAAGTGGTTGCAGTACGCAAAGAAATACCTTTGAAAACCATTGATAGTTTAATCACCAGAGTTAATTTTTAAAATGTACTTTATTCTTGAGAGCAAGAATTATCGCAGAAGACCCAATAACCTTTACCTTTTAGCCTGCATTCCATTACGGTTCGAGTGAAAACAAAGCATGATAACATGCCAATGAACAATCTGACACTCGCCACATATGATTCCCAAAACGTTGTTGGATAGTGCTCCGACGTTGAAATGGGGAAAAAACAGTGTAAATAAACTTTGAAAGGATATTTTCAATTTTTTCAGATAAATGTTATTATTTGAAATTATGCCTAAACGGCGATTTCGTTCACGACACCATTGACCCTAATCCGAAAATATAGTTCGATGGAGTCACTCTCAGAATACCTTTCTCAGACGACAGCCTTCAGATTCAGCCTTCTGACTGCCCTCTTGATCTTACTTTTTCATTCAGGGAACCGCGCTAGATCCGTTAGTGCGGGGAACGAGACACGTTTTCCTTATTTGACCTATAACTTCTTTGAAACAGCGACACAGTACACGTCCTTTATTTGCATTGCCGCTTAGATTTTAACATCTCAGGGCGTTGAAGTGCACATATGAATCCGTCAAACTTCACAGGAAAGCAGATGGTAGCTGTAACACACTGATTTTAAACGCGGCGAGGTTCTGGCAGCAACTGGACGAGATAAATTTCACGCGTTCGTGCACCTTCTCGGCACGCAGCGCCGCTTGTGGCATCTGAGTGATCATCATCACATGCGCGGCCACCCTCTCTCCCATGGAATGCGCGCGCTCGACACACTAGGCAGTATATTTCTAAACACTGTGGTTTTAGCACATTCTTAATGCCCAGCCATCTTGAACTAGGGGCTGCGTTCATATTTGTGAATATTGTCGATCGAAAAATAAATTTATGCACATTTCAGGCGCAAAATTATTACTTGAGTATTAGGTGGTGTATTTCTTCAGTAAAAATTCATAGATGTGTTATTTGAAAGAAAATGGTGTCTCTTACGCTGCGCTAAAAGTGTAATGCTCTGCACGAGGAAGTGCTTGTGCCGACCATACGGTGCAGTCAACTTTGGCAGGCGGCATCTACTTTGGTGCTCCAGTAGTAAAAATTTCATTAATAAGCTAAAACTTCAACGCAGCATGGCCGGGCTACAGCCGGTTTCAAGGGTGCAAGCGTTGTATTCCAAAAAAAAAATTCTGGTCTCCTCAATTACCAGCGCCTAACTTCGAAACTGAAAGCACGTTTTCAAGTTGTTTTCAAGGGTAAGAAGAGTCTCTTTTTTGTTTTCACAAAGTAGAAACGTGCGTAAAGTACTAGAAAATATTTTATAATTTTAACGCAGCTGAAAAGAATATTATTGTGAATATATTTTGCGCAATAAGGGACCGGAAATGTAGAAAATCAGCTGGCTGTTTTCTAAAGTTCTTGTTGACCACCTATGCACTTACACTCGCGCTTGCCGCTCTTCTAGCCCTGCCGTGAACACAGAAACTTCGACGCAATAAAATACATTTAAGTCTCGCAAATAGTTCTTCGCAAGCTATTATGCTACACAGTACCACACGCGACCAAAACTTTGTTGACATGGTGTGAAGGTACATACGCATAGCATGCCATCGGCAATAATGCAGTAAAATTAAATCTGTTGAAACAAACCTTCATTGCAATTATTATGAAAGGACGGAAATCGTTCGAGCACAGAATTCTGAGTGGTCGCGGACGAGACCAAGACCCATGTACTAAGGCCGGCAGAATAGTATCGTCTTTGGAAGACATTTGCAGCAAACCAACACATGCGCATTTAATCGTTTATTTCTTGAAAAGATGTTTGCCACTTTTATTGTCGTGCCTAATTTAAATATTTTGGCACAAAAACTTGTACATTTTAAAAGTACGTATAGAACATACGCTGAATATCGCTTGCGTGAAGAACAATCGTGGATGTAAGACGGAACGACGACATAGGGACGATTTCTATGGTTCTAACTTGACCTTTGCTGTATGTGTTGATCATCGAAGCAAAGCGAATAGAATGACTCATAGCAGGTAGACAGTAAGCTTCGCCCGATGCATTTATTGCAAAATAATTTTTATGGTTCATCCAGTAACCAACAAATATATTATCGAAGAATCTACATGACCAGCAAACTTCAGGTCGGGCTTTAAGGTGAAACAGCTTCTCGTGTTACAAATTGAATAGAGCGAATTTGACATTTTTTATCGTCATGGGCATTTTGAATATCTGCGCGAACCACAGATTGTAATAAAACCGAATGTTCCTTGCCGAGTGACATGGCAAATTTCATCACTATGACTGAATACTGACTAAAATGCTCTCTACTGACAATGGTGTCCTTCGAGGTGAATTATTTTTCAAAATGTTTGGCTACTTACTCGTAACTCACTGGTTAAATCTCGGCCACGGCGGTTCTATTTCCGTGACGGTGAAGTGGCAGAGACTCTGGTACCGTAGGATGCCAAAGCACGGTGAACAAAAATACGAGAGAGCGAAAAGTTGTGGAGCTCTCCACAACAGAGTATCCGATATTCATATCCTTGCTTTGTTTTCTAAAACCACTGTATTATCGTTACAGGTGAAGCTTAGAAGACGAGTTAGTGAAAGGTTGTGTAAAAAATAATTTGGTGTTTGTAGCATTGACTAACTTCGCCATTACTTGACAATATTTTTGACAATACGGCCAAAGTAAAAAGGAAACATAACAATTTGTCGTATTGTTTGTCCGAGAATGCCGCATACACAATAAATTATACTGGCATAGACTGCTAACGCCCACACTATATATAAATCATTGTTGTGTTGTTTCTACAACTTATCTCTGATTTCTTGATATGGTAGCGGCACATGAGCACATAGGTGCAGATATAAGAAGTAGAACACACATAAGGAGAGTCGGAAATGCACCCGCTAAAACATCCAGGGAAGGAAGGAAAATAGGAGGAAAAGAACAGCAGGGAGGTTCACTAGCTTATAGGCAGCCAGTTTGCTACCCTGCACATGGGAGGGAGATGGGGGAGGTGAAAATAGAGAGGAGGGAGGGAAGAGAGATAAACACAGCACATTAAGCAGCACACGCGCGCACACTAAACATCCAGGGACACAGCTGTTGCAGCAACTAGCAATGTGGCTGCACCTGCGGATTTTAATTACCAACACACTACAAAAGTAGGTCGATTTCTGTCCTCTAATTTGTAAAACTTGAACCTTGGTACCTTCTTTTGTATATCCTTCACGCTGTAACCACGCTATGCAAAAAATTAAATTTGGTTTGATTTGACCGGTTCATACCCGAAACGATTTCCTGTGATAGGCATTGGTGTTTGATATGCTTGCTATACATATGCGAAACGTGCATCACCTATATTCAGTGCACCAGTGCAATGCGCAAGTGCGTCGGGAGCACCGTGAAAGAAAGCTAAGTTTCGACCACTGTGCTGCCAACTGTGGCCTCTCCATCTACTACTCAGGTATAGCTGACAGGATCCGATAGTAGCTCTAGGAAATGCAGGCTGCACGCTCTAGAAGAAATTGGCGGGTGCGACTCAGTTTGGTCAGCACTGTAGAAGCATGAGTTAATTCACGTGGATAATGAATTATCAGCTAAGCAAAAGAGGAATATACTTAGTAAACTGGCCCAATTTTATTTGCTTCACAAGGTTCACGCTGCGATTTTGATTGTTTCTGTCGATGCCATGCACCAGTCGCTACTATTTAGCACGCTAACAAGAAATTATGGGGGCTGCAGGAATTGCAGGAGCCAATTTCTTGCGAAGCTGTAAGAAATTCTTAGCCTACATCAATTTCTCGCATTGGGCCAAGCGGTACGATTTGCAGCGACGTATTTGTGCAAATTAGCATGGCGACAGAAAGTGCAAGACCAGGTTGATTGGCGGATTATAGGACAATTCTCTGCCCTGCAGTAGGCGTAACCAGGCTGATGGCGATTAACAGTAAACGTACGCAAGCATTAGTTTCGCAGACACATTGGCTATACTAGCGTGTAAAAGGTAGGTCATAGAATGACAACGTTAAAAATCAGGCTAGAGCGGATTTTCAACGTCGAGAGTGCACACTCGACAACCAGCGCCATGGTCATCATCCAAGAGCAGTCGCTGCAGATCCAGGGGATGCTCTCAATCCAAGGACCCTTCTGCTGTCCGACTACAAACACCGCCCACCGGGGATACTTGCGGGGCCGACGATGTCAAGGGAACGCCATCCATGGTAATGAGCGAAAAGTGAGTGTGAGTGAATTTAAAAGAAAAGAAGAGAAAAGTTAGCCCCGTAACTGTCTTTCAGGAGGAGGACACCTCCACAGTAGCTCACAAAGGGTGGGGTAAAGAACGGATCAACAAATAGAAGTAACAGGTGAGGAGATGAGAGTGAGGCGAAACAGAAAGCGAGGCGCAGGAACAGCGAATGACGGAAAACAAGGGAAGTAAGGAGGAGATGGGAAAGATGGACACGGTCGCAGGAGTCCGAGGATGGGGCACCACTCGGCGAGACGTCTTGTTGGCGTCGGGAGATGGCGTAGGGCGAGCCCAGTCTGTCTAGCAGCGCTGTCGTCGGACATCGTGGGGGAACAAGTGGTCAGCACGAAATCCAGCGAGCGAGTCTGAGGGAAGTGCCTCCACTGTCAGAGCACGGCGTGGCTAGTATTGCCCAACTTGAACGCGAAAACCCTTTGCTAAGAAGCGCTTTTAAGCGTCTTCACGCGGAAGTAGCTGAACTAAAATTTGCGACCGCGTCGTCGCCCTCGCAGTCACCTCCCCAATCGGGAAGAACAAACGGGCCCACTGAGATGCCGTCTGAGGCACCTGCAGATGAAGGTCCCGCAAAGAAGAGAACTCTGTCCCAGCCTTTATGAGATGAAGGGCTGGAAGATCTTAAGTCTGACTTTAATGAATTTAAAAATGGCATGAAAGAAACTAAGGCCGAATTGAGGAACACCCTCAAGTCCCTTAGCGAAGCGTTTTCAACTTTGAGCAATACGGTTGCAATACTCGAATGCAAGAGTAATAGTGGGTCATCAGGTTCGACAGTGGCAAGTCCTTCATTTTCATCGGGGATCTCAAAAGCTAGGACCACACTAAAGGATGCAAAGCAGGCCCCTATACGTAATGTGCAGCAAAGTAAATCAAACTAAATTTGCAATGACGGTGGGTCTGACTTGTAATAGTAACATCGTAGTTTGGCAGTGGAACTGTTGTGGATTCCTGCGTAAGAAGGCGGTCCTTCAGGAATTCATTCAGTCTCATACTAAGAAGCAGGAGATTTTCCTACTCCAAGATTCCCCCCCCCTTGCGAGAGTCCGCACGTGGAGTCCCTAGGTGAACCTGTCAGCACGGCTGATGTGAGGGAGGGCCTCATGAAACTGAATAGTCGATCAGCCCCAAGACCGGACGTTACCTCAAATCAAATTCTGAGTGATCTGGATGATGCTTTTATACAAATACTTACAGACGAGTTTAACAAGGTATGGGAACAGGTCACTGACCTGAAATCGCGGAAGCTGGCGTCAGTCATATTTATCACGAAACCAGGTCGTCCACTGCACATGTGTAATCTTATAACCACATCAATTATATCCTGCGTAAGAAAGGTGGCCAAAGACGTCATTATTAGCAGCACTATTCAACACATTGAAGACCATGGCTTATTTCCGTACAACATGATAGGATTTCAGATAAGAGATCTGAAATCAGAACCCTTCGTTCTTTGCTCCACAGGGTTCCGTGGTCTCACCGATTATGTTCATTATTGCTGTGTGTGAGCTTTCCAAGATGCTCTCGCAAATGCAAAACATATGTCATATTCTTTACGCCAATGACATCACTGTCTGGTGCACTGGTGGCAGTGAGGGCAGAGTAGAAGAGGCACTCCAACAGGCTGTAGAAAACACCGAAGCTTTTTTAGAGGCACTGGGCTACGTATCTCTCCAACCAAATCGGTACTTTTGCTTTACAGACCTAATATGAGGGGTGTAAAGCCTCAAGGCTGGGTCCCCTTTCGGATATCAATATAGTGCTTCGTACCAGCTCTGTTCATATCATCTCGAGGGCAGAGGTAATCAGAGTACTTGGAATGCTTATAGAAGCGAATGGCACAAATGGACAGACCATACACAAGCTCACGGCTGAAACGGCAAGCATTATTTGGCTTATTCTCAGGGTCTCCAACTCTAGAAGTGGATTAAGAGAGGACAATTTACTAAGTCTATTCCACGCTTTCTTAATAAGCCACATACTTACGTTGCTGCTTCGCACTGTTGGCAAAGTCATTAAAAGGTTAAGATTAATCTTCTCATCCGCAAGCGTATCAAATAAGTGCTAGGGGTCCCTTCGGGTACCAGTAGAGAACGCCTCATGCAGTGAGGTATACACAACACGTTGGAAGAGATTACGAGGCACAGCATACGAATCAGATTCTCAGGCTCTTCTCTTCGTTTACAGGAAGAAGCATCCTGACAGTCCTAGAGTATAGTGCGGTAGAAGAGAAGCAGTAGTCGGTCTCTCACTAAGAAGCAAAGGGCTAAAATTATGGTTGTTGCGTTCCCTTGCAACGTACATCAGCAGAACAACGCGATCAGGCAGAAGGCCAAAGGAGAAGGACTGCTCAAGAGTGTTCGTGCAAACCCGTAGCCTGCATGCTGTGTGGATGCAAGTGGTGTTTTTTCCTCCGCGTATATCAGGAACACTACTCCCGCTAAAGCTGAACAAGTAGCCATAGCTCTCGCTCTCCTTAACGACTCCCGGAAATACATCTATACAGACTCATGAGTGTCAGTGCGAACCTTTTCATCTGGATCGGTATCGGTTTGAAGTAGCTCGCCTCTTAGGTAATAGGGATAGTTCCGAGCACGCCATAATTTGGTTTCCGGCTCACCTGGGATCAAATCCAGCCTACATGGCGAACCTAAAGGTGATCGCCCACGTCCAAGCACACGAACTTACTCACCGTGGTGGGCAGCCTGCGGGACGTTCAGACTTCGCCCTAATGGTTTAATCACTAAATAAAAACTGAGTCCACGATACCAAGTCATCTCTGTGGCTGGTTATGAAACAAAAAAGACGACCAAAATAACGATGCAGCACATAGGACATATTTGAGCTATGATCCAAAAACTGACTTGCTCAGTGCACATATAATGCACCGTTCAGGACCGACAGGCAGCACAGTAAATCTGGCGCATTCTATATTAATAAATCAAAAGTCTTTTTGCCAATAATCAGCGGTTTTCAATGTAGTTTGGTGTGCCAATTGAGGGAAGAACGTATGCCCCATGGCAAGCCGTGCGAAATATAGTTGTGTTGCAACTGTGCAAGACTGCAATAGTGTACAGGGAACGCGTTCGTCGGTTCGTCTGTCTATCTCTCCAAATGACCTTCTTCAGTGAGCTAGGTGAAACTGAAGGAACGTGAACATCTGCCAGCAAAAGAAGACGCAAACTCGAGCGTCTTTCCTGGCACCTTCCGCGACGATTGCGGCGACGGCTTCGGAAACCGATGAAACGCAGGTTGTGAATGCAAGCTCTATAAGGAGCAGTACGTTCATGAGAAAAGGAATGACAATGACACCGAAAAAAGCTAAAGCCGTTTTTTTAAATACGAATCATTTCTTAGCGAGCTTCGGCGACATGTAGGGTATCTATCTATCTATCTATCTATCTATCTATCTATCTATCTATCTATCTATCTATCTATCTATCTATCTATCTATCTGTCTGTCTGTCTGCCTGCCTGCCTGCCTGCCTGCCTGCCTGCCTGCCTGCCTGCCTGCCTGCCTGCCTGCCTGCCTGTCTGCTGTCTGTCTGTCTGTCTGTCTGTCTGTCTGTCTGTCTGTCTGTCTGTCTGTCTGTGTTTCCACCTAGGATTGTATATATCGCGGTGTATCTCGTACTAATTTAAACTCTTCCCGGTTAAGGAGCCGATATAGGTACTCTTAATGGTGTATATTATATAAGGCGATATACAACATATATTGCCTCTAACTAAATGTACACGAAAATTAGTATGAAAAGGCCAGGAAGCTTTTTGAATAAGTTTGGCGGGTCAGGACATGATTAACTTGAAAATACCTCCACATACGTCATCATACCTTCTCCTTAGGCGTGTGGGACATACTCACGGATATACCCCGTGTTGCGGTACGTGGGTGTACGACAATGATTTTTGACATTTGGTCCACCCAGGATCAGCGGGAACAGACAATTGCCACTGAAGTGCGAGAGCTTCAAGAAAAACGGAAATGAGTAGCGTTGATCTGACAAATGCAAAGTAAAAAAACTCAACCATATCATTACAGAGTGTAAATGTCGTTCTAAATTAGCACACATCATACGATGTTGAAACTGCACAATACAATATTAACCACAATTCAGAAACAGTAGTCGGAAGCCCCTACAACAATAGTAACAAAAGATAGCAACAAGGCCATAGAGTTTCTTGGTGTCGGTGCTATAGACTTTTTCAGGCTTCACAATAATGCAACTGCAGATTTTTTTCATATTTTGTGTATATTTGTTTCTGTAAAGTTTTCGTATAATCCGTGTTGATGTTAACACTGACATTTATGTACCTACCCCTGTTCTAATGCGAAGACGGCCTGGCGTGTTTGTAAATCATTGAGTACAATAAGTAGAAAGAATAAAGTCTCTTTCAAATAACCAGTTTGTCTAAAGTTTTCAACAAAAGAAACTTCAATAACAACATACCACTGCACAATTTGACGGGGAACCCACCTTATGATGTAACCCAGAAGTTCAAAATATTTCGTGCCTAGAGGAAGACAAGCGTCTTTGCCGGAGTACCGTGGAACCCCAAGATTAGTTCTTCAGGAGGTGACAACTCCTCTCGACATGCGCAAACGATCTAATATTGCTGCTCTCAATGGTCTGTTCATTTTCATATATCAAAGGCAAGCCAAGAACATGTTGCGATATTCACAGCCGCGCCGTGAAGCGTTGCCACCATCGATACGACGGCAGCGCACCACCGTCGTAGGTAAACAAAAGCAGACGAAGCCTTTTTAGGCGATCTATTTGTAAAAGAAACTTGAGACAGGAAGTTAAAAAACTTTTTGTCCATTTTCATGCAAACACATTACAAGCCAGTTAAAAATTCAGAGAAATATTCGCAAAACAGGGGTTGTGAACCGCGGGAGCAGACGACAGTAGCACGCGACTCGTATGCGGGAGCATCAACAGCATCAGCGGGTGCAGTTGCAGCAATCTTCATCCGTTCATGACGGCATCAAATTACCGTGCATACTGCTGCGCAAGATAGTGGAGCATCCCCGGAAAAAAAAGTGTACTAGCCACTTCTTGAAAGTTCCTACAGACAACAGGTACGTTCAACCGGGTTAGTTCGTTAGGTGCTGACAAGTCGAGGGCGATCAACAGGGCGCACCCCCCACGGAGCCGTTACTCAAATCGGTTTGAAGATAAGTTGTATCGTTATCAATGACATGGATATTGAAGTTTTTTTATCCTTACAGTTGATGAGAAATAAAATTACAGTAAACATTTCACTGATGGCGAGAAGGATCTGCTGCGCAATACTTTGGTCGGTCATTATATTCACTAACCCACTCTTCACAGTGAGTCTCGTGATAGAATAAGTGAAGTTAACGCCAGGAGTGGGACGCATAGGTAACCAGAGCATAGTAATAACAAGAGCTTGAGTGTATCTCTAGGCATGTCTATCAGTAGGTCGCGGTTCTCGCCATGTCTCTTTACAGAACGATGTACCAAGTTTGCAGCAGTTCGCGGATTTATGCGACGCGAGAAAAGGAATGTACGAATTAGGAACTGTTGATTTTAGAAACGGTGAGGTCGTAGTATCGCAAATCAGCAGAAACGCAGAAAACCTGATCGCTGAGGAGGCGGACGGTCTAATTGGACATGCGCTCCAAATTTTCGGGTTGTCTGCAGCTTCCCTATGCTTGAGGAGTGCTTGCCAATCAGACCACCGTCCTCGATCCCCTCTAACCACTTTCCGGTCATTTTCTTTTATATCAAACTTTGCCTCTCCCGCTCTTTATCACGTTTGATTACTCATTATTCCTTGTATTCCTTCTCTCGTGAGCTGAGTTACAGCAATCACTTTGCATTTTTTCTTATTTATAAATCGCTAACTCCCCTTCCTCGGCCACATTGTTTGCCCGAAATCAAATCATTCGTGTGCACCTCCCGGACAAAAGCATTCAAACTTCTCCATGTTTTTTACCTTTCAATGTGCCATAGACTGTAGTGTCTCTCTCTCTCTCACTAACAGCAGCAGCGTAGCCAAAAATACTTTTTACAGAGGGAAAGGGTGGTTCAACCATATTTTAAGTATGTTCGTGCATAAACTTGTATGAGTAGGCGTATACGTGTGCAAGCAAAATTATAAATTTTCGGCAGGGTTTGAAACTCCTATCTCTCTCTGAATACGCCCATGACACATACAAGCAATCACACGAACACACACATTTATAGATATATATGTACATATATATGAGAGGTTCAACTTGTGTACCTACTGAAACGATCATAATTGAAGCATTGCTTTGTTACGCAAACCAGCCGCATCTCCAAGAAAGCCGAGAAGACATATACATACCCCATGGATGCTGTCCTCGAAGTACATCACAAGGGGCTACTTCACTAGTAATGCTTGCAAAGGCTTACCCATGGAGCAGTCTCCTCTGTAAAATTGCAAGGGGCAAAGCTGAGGCCCTTAGTGCGCCCAGGTGAATAGAAGTTGGCATTGATAAAGCATTAGTGTTGCTCTTCGCTACTATCCACATGAATGTCTCCAAATCTTTCGGCGCGGTCGTTGCAACTAACCAGTTATGTTTTATATTACATTTTTGTCAAGAGCTCGACCTGCATGGTAAGCCACACAAAAAGCGATTTTGTTTCTGTTCAGAAGGTATTGCTCGTTAAGTACATATGATTGGGAGAAAAATCTGCAATGCACAATGTACGCAATATAAATGCACTCGCTTATAGTATTCTCAACCGATCCGCAATTATTGATAGTATTTTGACATCGCAGGCTACTGCCGTTCACCAACAGTGACAGAAGCAGAAGACAGCAGTGTGGGAGGTAAGAAAGCTGCTTTTTTAAAATGCATGGTAAGAAGCTGCGGCTTCTTGCCAGAAAATTGCAGGCTAAAAAGCACAGCTACCTACGCAGAAAGATCACTTCAAGATGTGCAAAGGCTATCGTAGACACATTAATTATTGCGAGAACAAACTATACAGAGGTGATTATTTCGACATGAAAAACAATGTCAGCCATGTCAAGTATTCACAAGTGTTCTGACAAAAAGAATAAATTAATTTGTGTAAGACCCTAGCAGACAGAACAGAAAACACAAGTTATGAATGTCAGTATTGCTAATATCATGAACCAGATTTCATTCTCTAGTGCCGAACAGTAATTATAAGGACAAGTAATTACCTGTACGTAGCGCCTAATTGAAGCAAAGTTTGTGCAATTTAAGGTGATCATATTAAAAATTCATTACGCTAGCTTTACTGTAAAATGTTGCATCATTCTCGTAAGTCGCCAAACTCACTCAAGAATCGATTCACTCAAACTATTTAAGTCTCAAATCAAGCCTTAGGTCTTAGTGAGTCCTGGGGAGGATTAGTTTTGTGAGTCTGAGTCGGAGTTAGTCCACTAAAAAAATTTTTGTGAGTGTGATTCCAGGCCTGTTTAGCTCAGGCAAATTTCAGTGAGTACGAGTTAGAGCAAGCCCTTAGCACCAAATATATTTTATAAGTTAGTCTCAATGAGCTCCATCATTTTTGTCAACCTATTATTCAGACTAGGCTACCACTGCATCCAAGACAAACTCATCAGTAGTGCAGCTCCGCGTGGTCTTTCGCCACAGTCTCATTAAATCACGCCCCATGTAAATATTCTGTGCATTTTAGGGGAAATAAACGTTTATTTTTTCGAAACCGGATAGTGGTGCAGGTTCTGCATCAATATTAGGTGGGAGGTCTCCTCATTCGAGGCTCTGGCCTTCGCTGCCTCCTTCGCCCTGGCGACAAGACGTCGTTGTTGGTTCAGGTCCTCCGACTGAGCTTGGCCTCCCAGGTTTTCAAAAGGTGTTCGTTTTCTTTACCAGCATCGCAGGTGTTCGGTGGAGGCGATATACCTGTATTTGTTCTGCATGGACACTTGAGGATCAGGTGGACCAACGTGTCAGGTACGGTGCAAATCGGGCAAACATATTCTAGTAATGTTGCGTACAATCAGTGAATTAGTATGCCGTGTGTATGTGTTGCTCTGCAGTCTTCTCAGCATGGTGCTGTCCTCTTTGTTGAGCTTCGAGTGTGGTGGTGGATACTCCCTGCGCGCCAGCCTATGGTGTTGTAGTGTTGCAGAATAAGATTTAGGTACAGACTCAGCCTCCGCGTACACAGTCCTGGCATCTAGAAAGTGGGAAGGGGTATCCTGGTAAGTGTGATCGCGGGCTGCGCCACGAGCCTCAGCCCTTCGTACTCAGGAAACCAAGTCACACAGGTGAATGGCATCGTAGTGCTTCGGCGTTTGAATATCTGAATTGCTTGGGTAGACACACGACCTTTGCTGTAGTTTCGCATGGCTGCTTAGGAGTCTGTGAATACCACAGCTGCATCCAAGCACGTGTTGGTAACTAGGGCAATTGCCGCTTCCTCTGCAGTTTCTGGGCTTCAGGTGCGTACTGTGGCAGATGCGAGCTCTACACCCTGAGTATCAACGATGCTCAAAGCATAGACGTCTCTACCAGAATACCTCGCTGCGTCTCTTTATCTGGCGTTCTTTATGCATGGCATCTCCGTATCCTGGCTGCTAATTCGTCGTAGAGCGTTCACTCGAGCCTGGTTTCTTTTCTTGTGATGTGTGCGGTGCATATTGTGGTGAATTTGTGCAATACAGAAATAATCGTGGATGTTTGGCGGAATACGTCGTTTCGGTTTGTACATGTGTTGCCTATAAAGGTTTCGCTATAGTTCAACCGTTGTAGCATTGATTTTCCAGTGGGCGAGAGCTTCAGCCGCTCTAGCTGGCTAGCCCTGTGTGCTTCGGCTGGTTCCTGCTAAATATTGGCCGAAGCACACAGGGCTAGTCAGCTAGAATGACTAAAGCTCTCACCCACTGGAAGATTAGTGCTAGAACGGCTGAAGAATGATTGTTTTTCTCGTAGTGAAGCCACATTGTCACCTTTGGATTATCTAAAGTAAAACTGATTTTTTCCCCGATAGGTTACTAGCAGCCCTCAAGCTGTGGAGAATCACAACTTGTGCTCATCTGGCAGGATCGTATTTGCTCTTTCATATGGCTACACGTTCGTTGTTTATGCATGACATTCTAGTTGCATTGATTGACTTCATATTCTTGTTTCGCCTGTGGCTTGATTACTGTGCTCGAGCGTAAAACAGTATGACGACATGCTGTCATTTACCAGGAGAAAGAAACAATGAGAGAAAATTAAGGGAAGGCGAATGGATGAGCCTGAGCTAGTGTGCACAAAGAAGAGTGTAAAATAGGTCGATGCAAAAGAGTTACGCGTATATGCAATAGCTGTTTACCCTAGCTGTTTCACTAGAAAAGCAATGATCCACCACAACAAAATATAAAGCTGGTTTAAAAATTTATTTCATATGCACACATTGTTGTGACGTATACCTCTCGCCTTTGTTTGTCTCATTGAATAATTGCTTGTAGTTCTCAGCTCATCACACCCACCCAGAAGCCACACCACCCGGCACAGAAGCTACTGCAGCTTCCTCACCAGCCACACCAACAACGGCCACACAATTTGGCCCACCACCCTTAAAATTCAAACAAGCCGTGATCCAGATGAGTGTACGTCTATTCGCTGAAATACATGTTGTTTCACAACACTATTGCACCCTTAACAACTGTTATTCCTCGGTGTAGGTTTGCAGGCATAGCATGTCAGATATAACGGTATGAATAGTCAAGTTTTACGCCTATTGTTAGAATAGTTTGGCACTTGAATGTAACTTACTCATGTGGCAATATAGGCAATATATGTAACTTACTCATAAGAATTCTATCGTGAGGCCACACTATAGATTTCGAAGCGCTAATAGTTCAGCGATAAATGCAGGTAATGCAGTAAACCTAAAGAGTCACGCAGAGTGTACTGCAACAGTTAGAGAAAAGTGATACGGATCGAACTCCTAAAGAAGTTCAGTGACGGCCCCTTGGTTTCAAAAGGTGCAAAGCAGCACAGGCAAGAGTGGCAAGAGTAGCAAGGAACTTTCTTCTGAAATATCTAAAAGATACCGCTGTATATAAAAAAGACGTGAAAAATTTACGAACACAGAGTGTCACAGTAGCCAGTGCTCCAACAAGCAGCCTCCAAAAAATATCCTATTGAGGAAACATCGGCTAGAGCGACACCCGATGTTCATAATTTTTTCCACCTCTTATGGCTTGTATCTTTGAAGATCTGCCTGTCTTGTACATAATAGAGTCTTGTTAAAAAGCATACCAGATTTGATTGTTGACCTACAGGTAATTTATTGCGTAATTTATTCTATTTACTACAGAAAGATGCAATAAATAGAAAGAATAACCTGATTAACATTCCTTTCTCGGTTCTGGTAATTTCAGTAGCCTATCTGAGCTTTCGCTAAACCCCACCCACCGCAGCGATGCCCCCAGGTCTTCTAAGCACACCCAAACCAGCTCGTAGAACTCATAGTTCTGTGCACACCATAGAACCAAGAAACGTACGGATAACCTTGTGAATCGAAGCAACAAGTACCGCCAGGCATTGAGAAAAATTTGATGGAAACAGCAAGTTAAAAAGAGAACACGACTTGAGGCACTGAGCAGGATTGAGCCACTTGTACGAAAAGTCCTTATAGAATGAATATAAGCTCAAATTTGGTTCTATTAGTATTCAATTTTTCTAAAAAATCATGGGTGAAAAGAAATGAAACAATTCGGACTAAATTTATTCTTACAATCACCAAAAGCAAATCGCTGTTTGAGGATGATGCTTTACTTGCCCCCCGTGAGAACATCAAGGCGGTGGTTGGCAGATATCCCCATGACACCTGGCATCATACCTGGTGCCACGGACGCAATTTGATCAATAACTAAGGATTGGCCATTTCAAGACAAAGACTGCTGTATGCTATGTGATGAAATGCCTTTGAGACGAAATTCATTGTATGATGAGTCAAACAATATTGTAGTTCGCTTTCAGCTAACGTACATATGAGAATTTTTTGCGGGGCCAACACAGCACTTGTTCTGGCTGTGTCTGACGTATCAACAAGTTTGATGCAGCCAGTCGTCTTTGTGGTCTCTCGCAACGCAACTCTAGCTCTTGTGATGCGACGGCGTTCGCTAGACGTAATTCAACAGCTTGAAACAAATGTATCTTCGTAAATGAATGATTATTTTATTAGGGCTCCAACAATGTGAGTTTATCAGAAATGCTTGTTCATTCTTTAAAGAGCAATTTTTGGGTTAAGAACAGAAAAAAGCATTTCACAGTTCACACTCCACACCCAATCAAAAGCACACGAAAAAGTTTTAGGATGCTAAAACTCACAATTAGCTCACAGGATGTGAATAGAGAACACAGTGAAACCAAGCACAAAAATGGCAGAGCCCATATAGAGTGGGAATTCATGAAATGCAATTCACAAATAAGGAAGGTAGATATGTCACTTTAAAATTGCCTAAAGTTATGAGACCAACGTAAATTATACCGTACTTGACTTCCACACCAAAATTAATATGTTAGAGCATGTCATTTGCCTTCGTCGTCTATTCACGTCACGTGATAACAAATTTGATATATGGGGAGCTAGCGATACAGCCGCGAGCGTGCTGTGAGCCTTGTATCTAGTCATAATTTACATGACACGCGTATCTTGATTATCATAGTTCGATGTGGCATTCACCTTCCTCGTCCATTAACATCACATAATAGCAAATTTGGCATATGTGAAGCTAGCGAGAGGGCCACCAGCGCACCATGAGCGTGGCATATAGCAATGTTCTTACATGACACACATGTCATGATTATCATGTTCGGACGTGTCATTTACCCTCATCGTCAAGTCACGTCACGTAATTCCGAATTTGGTATACGTGAAACTAGCGAAATGACCGTGAGCGCACCATGAGCGTGGCATGTAGTCATGACCTACGTGACATGCATGTCGTGAATTCCGTGTTATGATCAGTCACATGTGTTTTTCATGCAGTCATGTCATACCATACGGGTTTCGCAACATGTCCTGTGAATAAATCCACCACAAGAGCATCAAGACCATGAAATCTAAATAGTGACAGTCATAATATACATGTTATAATTTTGAAGTTATGTCTAGTCAATAATGCTCGCAAAAGGGTCATGTTTTGCCATACCAATTTTGGTATCGATACCATTATCTGATACCAGATTTGGCATGCAGCAAACCTAAAAAACATTTGAATAGTAAATTGGCAAAAAAACTCAGGAATAAACACATCTGCAGGATGCCCTTCGCTAAAGTGAGAGTGCAGTTTCCTACTCAGGTTTTAGGCGAACCTGTTTCTGTTGCATTACCCCCTCTCACAGCCATTATAGAGCTTCCCATAGATGCAAAAGCTGCAGGAAAACCCATAGAGAGAATGGACAAGCTACTCAACAGCCTCTACAATTCAGCAGTGAGAAAACATGACGACAAATTGGGGTATGTCATGCCACGTGGATGTAATGCCACCTTCCTAGAGAAGGGCATAAATTGGATTGCTGGTTGGCACCTTGGTGGTCCCCAAGAAAAGCTGCCACACATCTTTAAAAGATGACGAATCACATTCAAAGCCCTGCTTTCCCTTTGGCAAAGCCTAAAAACAGAATTCGGCTTCTGGAACTTGCTAACACGTCCTTTGCAAGTCCTATTAGGACCTTGTTTGCCACTACTGCCAAAAGCATGGTTTAGTCCTAAAGCCCTGAAATATTTCAATTGCAAGGCTTTCCTTGCTATCTGCACAAGAAAACTGTGAAGTGACAAGAAATACATTGCTCAGCAACATCAAGGATGCTTTTGAATTTGTGTCACTAAGATGCACACCTCCAGCTAGCCAGAACACACTGCATGACTTTGATTGTGATTATGCGACGATACTTTTACAAGTTTACAGAGATGTTATATATGAAAATGTCATATATTATGTCACTGGATCTCTTGTAAAAGACTTCATTGGCCTGGGGGTCTTCGACTGCATATGCAACAGCACGTTATTGAAGAAAGGTGTTGGAATTTTTTCTGGAAAAAAACCAGTTTTTCGCATTGCTACAGAAAGATGGTGTTCCAGAGCACCTGTTCAATACTATAGCAGTGGTCAGAGAATAGTACATAAGTTACATCAAACAAGTGGACAGTCACTTCACGCGCAAAATTATCAATACTGTACATTTACAAACGTATGCAAGCAGCTAATCCAGGTCATGCCAAAAAAGCCAGATCATCTTGGTTCTCCTGTCTTCAACACCGACTTTCCACGCATGCTTTGTAAAAAGACTCTCTAAAGGTACCACATTCGTTAACAAAAACAGAAGTAAGTCCATTAAAGTGCTGCTGCAAGGAAAGCCCGCAAACTTACAATATAAATTAGATTTCAAATCACAAATATTTTAACACATGTCTTTGTAGCGAGGGGTTTCAGGGTATTTCAATCATCCGGTGTAGTTTGAATGGCCACTCACCAGGCTTGGCAATTGTGAGCTGACGATCACATTTGCCGAAATTCGCAACGCTACGCGCAGCGTAAATGGTTCAAATCACAAGATAAACGCTGCTTTCCCTTCCTTTTGCCGGTGCGCGCCCAGAGAATGAGAGTATAGCGTATAGGTAAGTATCGCTCTACGTACACCGAAGTGTTGTGACGTTGGTCCTTTACGTAGACGACTGTGTTCTGACGTTGCCAACAGTAGCACATAATATGGCGGAAATATTTAACATGACATCTGTAGTTTATATTTTGGTTTATTAATAGAATAATAAATCTTGAAGTAAGTAATGAGACTCAAAAAGGGAATGTGTGCATATTTTCCATTTCCTTCTAGTATTGGCAGTGTGATGTGGGGCTGATGAGCCTGCGTTTCCCATGCATTCGTCGCATGTGAAACAGATTCCGAATTCAAATGGAATGTCGCGATCGCGTTATGCTGTTTGTAGCACGTATTTCAAAGACTTTGTGCATGAAACCTTTTCAAATTGCTATGCACCCACTTCGTGGCTTTAAACAAATAGGTAGAGTAGGGTGTATGTCTTTTGTAGTGAGGTACCAGCTTTCAACTACGGAGCCATAATGATAATCACATATTCTGACACCCTATGGCATTGCACGCTTGACCACGCACTATAACTGCAATATTTAATGTTGCATTTTGTAGCATGTATACAGGAAGCATGTGCTTGTGAAGCATGAGAGGTACCTTTACTGTATTTTAAAGCAGACGAAGTTATTTTCACAAACATTTAACCAGAAATCGTGGCAGTGTGGTGGAACGTCTGTTTGCCTCGCAAACGACCACGGTTCGATCACCACTCAGACACCAACAACGCTCATTCAATCCCTCCTCTGATGCAAGGTTTTAGATGGTTTTTTATTTATTTGTATCGTTCTCACTTTTTCGGTCATGCATAGGCTAATAATTTTTTGCTCAAAATTATGCCGGCGCTGACACCAACGCTTACACGGACGCGGATTTCAAAATTTCTGAAAAACGAGCTCTTTAACGCTATTGCGTTAGACGAAGGATTCACAACTCTGTGTACTCTTCAAAGCTAGAAGGGCAATCTGCACCTACATAAAAAGTTAGAAAAAGAAGAAGCAATCTCTACCGACCTCCTGGCATTGGGTATATTAAGAGCTTTATTCACAAAGTATGCCGGTGCCGTGATGGCTGGTAAAATTTCGCCCACTTGCCCTTTATGCAAACGGCAGCACTTGCAATGAAGTCTCCCCTAAATATTCCTACCACGTCATGGTTTCCTACGCTCTGGAAGTCAGTGACCAACTTACCAGGGTGTTGGGAAAGGAGCGTGTCCAGGTGTCCCACAAACCCGCATTGGTGATTGGGCATCTCTTGCAGTGACCAAAACACAGGCTGCAATAATAGCGGATGTTTCGGCTAGTCGACGAGGTTTATTGTACTGAATGCTACACCATTTACATCGGTGAGCAGAAAAACTTCCTCGGAAATAATACGGCAGCACCAAAATTACGTGTGTAGCCTCAACGCTGCACGAAACATTCCCGCAAAGCACAGCAACCAGGTGAAACATTGAATCAATTTGGGTGCCATTTGCCTCATCCGCACGAAAGATAACAATCCGGAAAGGTAGTTTAATTTAGAGTTCTGGCATAATCAATCAACACCTGAAAACATTAACCGCAAGACAGCGACCTTGCTGAGTTTGCATTTGCATGGTGTGCGGAACGAGCGAAGACGACATCGCAGAAACAAGAAAGCTGGGAAGGAAGAAGACGGAGTAGAAGGTACCACTAAGAAAAGTGGCTAGTTATGGTGTCGGCTGAGCAGTCATCCTTGAAGAAGAGGCCGAATCGGTCGCAAAACGTGGGGTCAGGTTTGAGTTAATTATTATTATTTTAATGCAATACACCTTTGACTGCCAGTGAATTTTCTTTGTATCAATTTTGGTCCAGCCAGACAGTTTTTTGTCGATTATATTAACCTTTATATCATCTATATATGTATATGTCCGTCTTTCGCAAGCCCAAAATTAACTATTTGTATAACTTGTGGACTTGTGCCTTATCAATGAGCTGCTCCTTTAATCTGCAAAGTAATCTTATATTTTAACTCGTTTCTCCACTTGTGCATAAGAAACAACGGATGCCATTCGCTAAGAGAAGGTGCCTTCTGTGATTTCTACTTGATCTTTCCCAGCGGTTGCCTTGGCCATCTTCAATCGCGTGTGCAAGATGAAGTTTAAAAGTGATATTGCCGTAGCACTGCATCTTCAGCCTTGAAAAATTACTCATTTGATGTGCGCTTTTCCAGAACTTTGCGGGAATACAGGTGTGCTTACTTTTCTGAAAATGTGCATGTGAAAGTGTGGTGCGGAGTTTTTATGATGTGATTTTTAACTTTCTGCAGATAATCTGTTAGGCCAGTAGCCTCTCTTGATCAACTCCGCAAGACCAGAATGTGTGTGTGTCATTAAGTCAACACTTTTGGTTCCGTTACGTGCAAATGCTTCATTGCATTTTTACGACATACTGTTCAATCCACCACCACAACTAAACCCATCGCTGCCCACCTTCAGTGACTATTATGATCAGAGGAAATGCGAGCAGATTTAGGCCCGTCCATTGTAGAATTCCGTGTCTTACCAGCCCGCAGCTAACGCCTGGTCATTTGACATTTCATGTTTTTATTCTTATGCTGAGCGAATGTCTCAAGGGCCTAAAATGGGACGTAAACTTCTCGCGCGAATTCTTTGTGTCGGTATGTCTCCTCGAAAGTATACGAGGCTTAGGCCCTACACTGGTAAACACTTCTTGATTCGTACCACTGAAAGTAATATTTGATTCCAAAGTATGTCCAGCAGCCTCGGCTGCTTTGTTTTTAAACTACAAAAAGAGTAACAGTAATTCTTTTAAGCTAGATCAAAATAATAAATGAGCTGTGATGGCTCAATCATCAGCGTGAAAACAAGCACGATTTGTTTTTTTCATCAAAATTACCCATAACCCCGCAAAGTTTCACTTAAGCAGTCTGAAATCTTTATAAAAACCGCTAAAAATCATTCACTATTCTAATCGATGTTGTGTGACCCAGGTAGTGTGATCATTTACTGCGAAACATTTTTGTACTAAAAAAGCGATGATGAAGTCACCCACAAACACTTTTTAGAGTATTGGGGATGACAAACGAGTATTTGTTAATTGATGGGGAATTTAGATGACAATACTGGTGCGTAAGGAAGAAACTTTTCAATGATAATGAGGCTTGTTTTGTGCAAAATTTTTTTAACATACAATTTTTGTGGAAGCTTCCACGTCATTTATATTTTCTTTTCTTAGAGCTGCGGTTACGCAGAGACAAGCTATGCCACTTCTTTTGGTCGTCGTGATTCTTGCTTGCATGGCATCCCACTTTGCTGATGGTGAGCGGCTTGAATTTTTATGAACATATTATAAACGGCTTATAGTAGTGTCCACACAAATTTTCTTCTGAAGTAGCGGTGTGTCATAGCATACGCAAAATGTAGTGCTTGTTGATAATAGATATACCAGTCTCTTCCTTATTACTGCAATACTGAAGTTTACGTCTGATATAAAAAGCCGGGTGTATCCAATAATTGAATACTTGCGTAGGTATCTCTGCAGCCGGTGGCATTTATCATCAGTAGAATGCCTTTTAGAGTAGTGATATGTAGAGCAATACCAGCTTGCTACGTTACACGCTATTTTTACAAACAAAAACATTGTCATTTATAATTAAACTAAAAGGCCAGTTAACAGCCTATTGATTTGACGTAATTTTTCATCATAGTTCAGACGGTAATGTTGTAGTTATTTCCTTGTTGAGCTGCTGTAGCCGCGCGGTAATTTTCTGCAGTTTAACAGCCCAAGTCACAAGTCCCTTACTGCTCCTGCTGTCATCAACAATGTTTTGATGACCTCGACTCCATTCTCTCTGAGGCCAACCGAATTAAAAAAAATAGGGGCTGGATATAATATGTTGCAACTCGCATGCCCCAGCAAGGTATCGGGGGACCTGTGGTGCTCCATTCGTACTGAGCTGTATGAGCATGCCGTACCCAGCAGAAGTACAAGACTTTTGGCTTGAGCTCTATCAGTAGTTTCTTGAAGCTCCTTAAGGTTCAGAAAGTTTGACTACGAGTAATGCACAATGAATAAAGGTTTTCCAGCATGTTGAATGAAGCCTGTTCCCACTTTCTCCTATGAACTAAAATGTGTATCCCTCAAAATCAACTGCTTCTTGCCACAGCTCTTGCAGTAGGTTCACTGAAGGTTCTCAAAGTCCTCAAAATTTGAGGGCCAGAGACACAACAATTCAGTTCCTTCTGACCTATTCAATGAAGTCTGCTCCCACTCTTTCCTATGGGCTATTAGGTGTATCCCTCAAAACAAACTATTTCTATCCACAGCTCTTGCAGTAGTTTTTGAAGCTTCTCAAAGACCGGAAACATTGACTATCAGTGACACACAACAATGCAGTGCCTTCTTACATAATTAAAAAAGTCTGCTCCCAGTCGCCCTTATTGTATGATCAGGTATATCTTTAAAATTCAACAGTTTGTAGGCTTCTCTGTAGGCATGCAACTTACAAGAAGGGCCGTGCTCTATCATAGTGGTAATATCGCCGTTCATTCTAGGCTGGTATATAAGGTGTCGCATTCGGGCTTTGTGCTTTTAAAAAGCAACGTGGCAGTGGTGCTGGCTATTTAACGTTTGTTGACGCATTGAAGTCAGAATTACAACTTTTGTTTAATTAGCAGTACACCCCCGACAACCAATCGTTCAACGGGCATATTTTAAACTGACCTTTGATAGGCTGTGAAGCTTTATGTCGTTTTATCACAATGATCAGTTTAGACTCTACTGCGAGTAATCAGCTTGTTCAGGTATTGTTTTATACTTACTCGACGAGACAAAATGCTTAAAGCATAACTTGCAACAACTTCCCAAGCATCACCTGGCAATTCTTGTCCATGACTGTGAGACAGCATGCCTGCTATTGTCAGCTTCTTTCCTGGAACGTGCTGTAACTCATAGTGTTAATATTACATGTGCGAAAATTGTCTTATTGTCTCAGCGGTATATCATTGAGCCCCGTTTAACAAATATCTTACAAAGACATGCGGTCAGATTTTGCGACTATTTCCCTACACACAATTTCGCTGTACTTTTAGCACCGAAAATGATGTTCATAGCCTTAATTTCTATCTCAGCATTCAAGTTCTCCGCACCTCTTAACGGTTTGGGGTGCCGACGTGGTGGTCTAGTGACTGAGGTACTCGGCTGCTGACCCAAAGATCGTGGGATCGAATCTCGGCTGCAGCGGCTGCATATTTTATGGAAGTGAAAATGCTGTAGTATCGTGTGCTCAGATTTGGGTGCACGTTAAAGATCACCAGTAGGTTTAAACTACAGGGGCCCTCCACAATGGGGTCTCTCATTATCACACGGTGGTTTCGGGGCGTTAAACACTCCAAATAGATCAATAAAATCATTATATACCATTAATTCTTGATGCTACTAAGTCACTTTATGAGCAACTTGATAATGCCGAATTACTTGTCAAATTTGTCCATGGTAAAATTCCTAACCTTAACAAGTTGTTGAGCGACGTAGTGTGGGAGCAAGTAAGATCACTTAAGAGCAATTAAGACATATAACATTCAAAGTGTGCCGTCTTGATGCAGTAATCATCTTTAAGGATAGCAATACAGCTCGTGTGAATGTTCTGAACTACTTTTGATTTAAGCTAAGTCACTACACAGTGCTGGGCCTACGCGCACTAGACCTGCGTTCACAGTACTTTGCTGACAAGACTGCGAAACATGCGCCAAAGGAGGCCCGCCAGGCCTGACGCCTCAACTAAAAAAAAACAGGTGATATTGGTGATGAGTATATGGCCAATGCATATTACAAATGTCCTTCAATTGGCGGTTGTATTGTGGTACTTTTGAAATAAGGCATAGTTCTGATTAAACGTAATTATCTCAAACATGCTTTTTTGTACTCATGCACTTTTTTCTATGCAAACCTTCTATTTATATCTATGGAAAAAGGGTGTTGAAAAGGTGGGTGGTTCGTCCTTTCGGAGACTAATGGGGCTGCCACAATCATTTGTTTATTTAGGGACTAACGGCACAAAGTCAAACAGTTAGTCCCCACATGTGTGCCCAAGGGTCTAACATTTATTCCTTACAGTTATACCTTGGTGAGTAACAGTTAGTACCACAATTCACCTCAAAAGACTAATATTCCAACCTATAGCGCCACTGTTAATCCCTACATTTACACCTACCGGGCAATCGGTAGTCCTTCCAGTTGCACCTCACCGGACGAACGGTTGATCCACAACTACTCCAATCGGATGAACTTTTGAGCACCAGTTCAAAATTGTTTTTTATATATGTTCCGCCAGACCTATTACTTTTTTCGCCTGTTTTCTGCGCAGTGAGGATAAAATAGCGCAGAAAAGAGCACGCGAATAAGTAGTTAGCCACCTATGTGTAACTGCTTTCGCAGTTACGGCAACAACGAAAGACAAAAGTGAGAGATCGAGACCTTTTATTTTTCAACATAGAAATGAAGTTCTTCCATTCTTTGAAGTGAATTAATGGTGAAGTGTACAAGTCCAGTCTCGTTGTCATATCTTGTTCCCACCTTCTGGAGCTCCTCCAACAGAAGCGATAGATGACAGGCATTCAAGACGCTAGTGCACGCAGCCGTCTGCCTGTTGTGTTCCCAAGGCTGCACGTACAATAAAATAGTAAAAATGGTTAGACACACGTGTCAGAAGATGATTATGCACGCATATGACAAGTAAGTGCTTGTTATTATAAAAACAAGCGTTCAAATATGACGCAAGAATAGCTTTACCTTCACATCTCGCTCAGTCCTTCTGAAGCTGCTCTGACGAAAAAGATGGATGACATGCATCGAAGATGGCAGCTCACACAGTCTTCAGCACGCTGTGTGCCCACGGCTGCACAATAATATGTAAAATAGTGAGTCACACGTGACAGAGGATGAATACGAATGCATATGAGAAATACGTGCAAGGTTAAATAAAAACATACGTGACACATGACATGCTAATAATTTCACCGTGATGTCACACATAGTCAGACTCATTTTTGATCCGCAACAAAATTTTGAGCGCAACAGCTTAGGAGCGTCGGCCGCAGCCACAACTCCGCGAACCACCGTGCCACTAACAAGTCGGCGAGTCCTAAGCGAGCGACGTCGTTCAGCTCGAGCAAGCGAACGCGAGACCAAACACAGCACTGCACGCGAAATGTCTGCCGCCAGCGAACTTCGAACAGGCCAGCGAGCGTACGCTTGGCCGCCGCCATGAACAGCGCCGAGCTGGTTTCGAGCTAACGCCGAAGAATTCGACGGTAATGCGGCCCTTTTCCACAAACTCGAGCGAATGCAGCGGGCAAGCGCAATTCCGCCACCGTGGCCAACGGACGGCGCCGATCTGCTTGCGATCGACTGACGGGGAAGGCAACTGTATTGGCAACCGATTTTCAGTGAGTTCCGACGCTAGCGAAAGCCCCGCCAGGCCGTGCTCGTGCACTTACAGCGCGCGACATACTACAACCAAGCTCGTAACGGAAACCCGCAACGTGTTTTTGACGACTCCCAAAACAGCGACGAGGTCTCAGACCAATATCGTGAGCCCTGAGCTTATTTCGGTAGCGAAGACAGGCGAGCACTCAATGAGCGAGCGTACGGGAAGCGGACGGCAATGGCGGCCGATTTCCAAGCGTTTGCATAGCACAGGTGACCTGCCCAAGCTGGCCTTCACGGTGCATTTCGTGCGTGCGATATACAACACAGCCAAGCCTATTGCCGACAAGCGCGATCCGTATCGCACACGCGACAAGTAGAGTAGAATGAAGAATGATCACCTTACTTGCGATAGAATCCAGCCTTGATTTCTGCCCCGAGTCAGACTGAAGTAATTTATTCCATAGGCTTGCTGTCTTCTCGGCCGCCGTGTTGGCCTTCCCAACTGTTGCTGTCGTGTGTTGGTTATCACTATCTTGATGCCAGAGATATACAGCGCGGCGTGGTGACGTGTCGAGACCTACTCCAGACTTCGTGGGTGCGGCGAAACATAAAAGCAGCAGCGCACGCTCATCCAAGCGTACATGTAGACACCACGTCATAATTCCTAGATCGTTGAATTCAGGCAGCCGTGGCCAAGCCCTCCGATCGCGACGCAACCCAAACCGTCGCCATTACAATACGGGGAAAGATTGAGCCAGGAGAGAAGGAGGACGGATAGTGACCTTGACAACGCCTTTCGCGCTGCCTGCATTTCCCGGGCAAATCATCCCTCTGGAGCGTGTTTGGAGACTTACCCCCGTATTCACAGACACTCCTTCACTCAAGGGCTCTCCTCGACCTGAAAAAGTCGATGGGAGCACCGTCTCTTGGCAGACCAAGTCACTGCATATCGGCAATATTCTGCAGCGATTCTTGAGAAACGCAGCGTCAATTTCACTCGAGCAGCGGCGAAGTGCTCAACTGAGTCAAGTGAACGATGGAATTTGAGTCGAGGACCATTTCTGAATACGGGGGCAAGCGGTTGGCACGCGGCACGCTTCCCTCTGTGGTTGCTCCTCAATGGTCTGTCCGTTCATCGCGCGCGTCTAATGGGCTCTTTTTTCGTGTAATTGTGCCTTAGAATGTAGAAACATAATTTCAGACGTTATTTGAACAGCGTGCTGTGAATTACACTGAAGCAGAATTATTCTTTTGTGAGAAAGGACATTTATATTATTATCTGGTGGTAATTAGGTACGTAAGGTAAACAAATTACCAAAAATAAACATTGCCAGTTTCAGGAATAACTTTTCTTCAATTATAAGAAGAAGCGTTTACGATCATAACCACTGTAAATTGTTTACTGTAACTTTTATGGTTATGGAGAAGATGGTACCTAATGTTTGTCTAAAGTATATGGCGCGTATAGAGCTTACGCTCTTCACCTAAATGGAACCCAACTGATCTTACTGGTGGCCTAGAGCGCTTACGTGAGAATCCTCATTCTAAGTGGAATGATAATGCTTCTTCATTTCAAGCATTGAAAAGTAAATTAGAAGCTAGAATGCAAAACGCTATGAACTGCCACTCTAGCGATGCCATCACTACATTTGTGAAAAAATTCAACCAAATTCTAGGGGCAGAATTGTGAGTATGGCGAGTTGGTAGATGCTCAACGTGGATTATTTTACAGCACAACAAGTTAGATACGGACAATGATGGGACCTAGCGCTGAACTCTTAACTGAAATTTATTTGAAAAAACAAAGGGCATATATACATTCTTTTTCAAATGAATTTTAGTTGAAAGTTCAGCGCTGTGTCCCTTCTCTGTCCGTATTTAAGCCGTTGTGCAGTAAAATACTTCACGACAAATTATAGGTGTAGATTAGTCTCGCATCATTTTTGCTCTCAGCCTTTATTTTTGATGGACGATCCTCTTCAAATTCGGAATGTATAACAAATGTCTTTAAAATTACTTGCAATTATTTTTTCTGCAAACAACGGCATCACTCAATTATTTTACGCGTGCAGCAAACTTTCTGCTGTTTATAATTTTGAATGAAGCTTCTCTGGAATACGTCACCTTACACTAAATCTAGAGGTGTCGAAATGATTTGGCAATGCGGTATACCAATTAGGTTTCTAAATAGCTATTCAGAATGAATCACGGATTATCTCACTGTAACAATTTAAAAATTGATATTTCTTGCAAGCCTTAGCTGCGAAAGTTAGCAAACGTCGTGCCAGTATTCAAGTCTGGAAAAAAAGTAAATAATGTTAAAAACAGGTTTAAATTTAGCGTTTTACAAGCTATAAACTTTTGGAGCATACGATTACGAAAATAATTGTATCATATCAAAATGCACACATACTTTTACGTACGCAGCACATCTATCATGCAGGCCATTCGACTGTTACGCAGTTGCTTCAACTTGCGCACGGCATTGTTTCCCGTAACGATTGAAAACTGGTTGATGTCATACTTATTTGTCATTTGAACGTCTTTGGCATGATTTGCCATCGGAAACATTTACCTTTTTCAGAATATTTTTTCGGACGGCAAGCCGGCTGTTTGAATAGCAGATAACTTGCTGTCACACTCAACATTTGCCCCGTTTACAAACACGAAGTTATTTGACTCATATATCATGTCAGAAACGGGCCGCAAGGCTCAGTGTTTAGTCCTCTTTTGTTCATTATTTGTAAGTTAGGTAGAGAAAAATTATTGGCGCTACTCAAATTGAACTTCGAATGGATGCAGACGACATGCGTTATCTGCAGAACCATCTCTAATACTCAAGATTAGGATTGACTGAACAGTGTTTTTTGTTAATCGTTTTTTACCAGCAGAGAAACATGACAAACAAACAAAAAGACACCAGTCACGACTTTTTCAAATCAGAAAGAGCTTCTTCATTTTATATTTGATACTGACACTGTAAGTCTAATAGGTGATATAGAGCTCTCAAAACAATTTGAAGATGACACAAGCACGTCGAAACAATCTGCAACAAGCTGTTCAAAAACATCAGTGTCTCTGAACCACGTTAAACTACTCGAAAAAAGACTGCTGACTGACAGCGCATAAAACTTCGATCAGACTCCAATATGCGTATTTTGTTTGTTGGACTCACCACAACATAAAATAAGTATTATACAATCTGTTTGAAAAAGCAATACTGCCTAAATTACTTCGCGGTGAACAGCATTTCCTGCCTACTTCGCATGAGCATGTTTAATTGCTGCAGCCCCCCTCGAACAAGGGCGCACTTGCAATCGAGTCATCTTCCTGCATACATAAGATAGTTCACACTAGTTTGCATGTTCTAGCGCCAATATGATTTGTTGCCTCTTCTGCACACTATATCCGGTTTTTTGACCCCTAATTACTTTGTCCATTAGAGCAATTATTATTTGTCCTCATTTTCTTTTGTTCGTTTTTTGTTTTTGTTTTTTTGCGTTTCCACAGAACGTTCATTTTGGAGTGAGCTTGATGTGCAACTGCGATAGAATTTCGTGTTGAGGAATTGAGAAAAAGACTTGCATAAACGTGTATTTTGACAGATTGCATTTTTTATAAAGTGCTGAACAGTTGCATTTACACATGTTATGTCTCGAAAACTAAAATGCCAGTTTCTGTAAATAAATAACATTTAGACACGCTACTATCGCGCTATCTGCTTCGCCCTTGCGGGAAAACAGATGTTTTTTTTTGCTTTGAAAATTCAAGAGATATGTTACTTTCCCCTTCAATTCTATAATCTTAATGCTACAAATAAATCTTGCCGAGCAAGCTCCTCAAATGTGACTTTTGAAATGCTTTTCTAAATATTTTACAGCATGCGTAAGAGACTATATGTTTCAATTGAATATCATATTTTTTTCGAGAAAAAATTATCGCTCTCTAGAAATAAAACATTGTCGAGAAGAAAAGTCTACCAACACATATTTCCGCATGCCGAATCTTTTAGGGGAATCTCCCAGTTTAATACTCAACCAGACAGACTTCTGTATAATGGTTACATTCAAGTCGATGAGATTTCATAGGAAATTGTGACTGTTGCATTGAAACATCCTTTAGAGCAATATTGTAACAGTGAGAGGAACTATTCTAAATGTTCATCTTGTTTGCGTAGTTATCATATTTTTTCTGCTTTATGTTAGTCTACGTATTACGCGAAAGTGCTGCTGGTACTTAAAAAAAAGATAAACTTCTTAAGAGTTGTTTTTACGCGAAGCAGTATTTACAAATGCATGTCAAAAAAGAAAGATATGTTGATTCAAAACAATTTCACTCTTATTCATTGCTCAGTGGCACATTTATGAACATATGCAAGCAAAATTTACTTACTGCGATGAACTGCTCATATGTGCAGTTTGCCTACTGTAGCCTCCTTTTCTCTCCCTATAGCCTGTGCAGACTGGATAAATGAAGTACCTAGATTTTGCTGGGTTGGCCAGCGTTTATATCAACGATATTGCCCGGGCTTCCAAAACAATTCAGAGTACATATGTTTTAGAGGAAGTACCCTTGGATGTGCGTGCAGCACACTTTTTAGAGCAATGGATGGAAAATGCGTTCGCTATGAAGACTGTGGTAAGCAGAGCACTGCTCATTATAATTTACATTATTGCCCTATTTGCCAAAATTCAGTTTAAGTCTCACGAGCTGTGTATAGAGCGTTAGTTTACTAGATTGCCAGCTAAGATTGGCGCGGGTCTGAAAGACTCGACATCATGTATGGAGTTCAGAAGCGTTAACATACTTGCCCTCAACAGAGGCCACATACTGTATTATTCAAAATAGAAAATTTTCTACGCTAGTTTTTTACAGCGTAGAGTCCTTCCTATTTGAAGAATAGAGCCTTTCTTGGGATTAGGGCAAAAATTGTGGTGTGTCTGTATGTCGAATTGTTCCAACACTCAGCCACGTAGCCAAAGTCTTAGCACTTTCTCGATGCCCAGCCACACCAAACTGGTGGCTGCGTTCATACTTGTGAACATTGTCGACCAAAAAAGCAAGTTTGTGCACATCTGAGCCACAACAACAATACGTGGTGGCATGTTCCTTCAGTAGAAAATTCATAGATATGTAATTCTAAAGACCCTTGTGTTTCTTCCGCTGCGCTCAAACTGTGACGCTCTACACGGGAAAGCACTCTGCTGACCATACGGTGATGTGAAGTTTGGCCGGCGCCATAAACTTTCATGCCTCAGTAGAATAAACTTCGCCTATAAACTTAAACTTCAACGCACAAACTTCACCGCTATAAAATAAAATAAGTGTCCCAATTGGTTTTTTTCATCGCAAGCTATCATGCTACACAGTACCACGCGCGACCAAAATATTGTTAACATCTTGTGGCGGTACATACGCATGGTATGTCAGTGGTAATAATGCAGTGAAATTAAACCTGTTCAAACTAACTTTCATTGCAATTATCGTGAGAGGAAAGAAATGGCTGGAGTACAGAATATTCAGTGGTCGTGGATGATACCAGGACCCATGTACTACGGCCAGCAATGTGGTATCATCTTTGGACGACATTTCCACCAAAACCAGAGATTCACCGACAATTGTACATTTCGTGAAAGGATGTTTTGCACATTTATTGTCGTACCTGCTTTAAAAGCTTTTGGTACAAACGCTTTTACATTTTAAAAAAGTACATGTAGAACGTACGCTGAACATCACTTGCGTGTAGAACAATTCCAAATGTAAGACGGGCAACGACAGAGAGGCAGTCTCTATGGATCTATCTTAGTCTGCGCTGTATGTGTTGATCATCGAAGCAAAGCGAATGGAATGACTCATTGCAGACAGACAGTAAGCTTGTTCCAATGTACTGATTGCAAAATACGTTTTATGGTTCAATCAGTCTTCAACAAATACTTGTGTATATTATCCAAGTATTTCCATGAACAGCGCACTTCAGGTTGTGCTTTTGTGTGAAAAAGCTTGACGTGTTATAAATAAATAGAGCAAATTGAACATTTTTATTGTGATAGGCATTTTCAATATCTGCGCGAACCACAGGCTGCAATGAAACCGAATGTTGCTTGCTGAGGTACATGACATACCTCGTCTCTACGACTACATACTGACTGAAATGCTGTCAACTGACATTAATCTCCTCCAAGATGAATCATTGGTGAAGATGCTTGGCTGTTTCCCCGTAACTCACTGGTTCAATCTCGGTCGTGGTGGTTCCGTTTCAGCGACGGTGAGATGTTAGACTCCGGTATCGTGTGATGTCAAACCACGGTGAACCAAAACACTGAAGAGTGAAAAGTTGAGGAGCTCTCCACAACGCAGTATCCCATTACCGTGTCGTTGCTTTGTGTTCTAAAACCACTCTATTAATGTTACTGGTGAAAGCTTAGAAGATGAGGTTGTGAAAGATTGCGTGAGAAATAATTTAGTGATTGTAGCATTGACTAGCTTCGATATTACTTGACAATATTTCTGACAATACAGCGAAAATAAAAAAGAAACATAACAATTTGTCATGTTGTTCATCCAAGAATGCCGCACACATAAAAACTTACACGATTAACGCCAAAACAATATATAAATTTTTGTTATGTTGTTTCTACAACTTCTCTCTATATTGTGGGTATGGTACCGGCACAAGAGCACATAGGTGCAGATATAAGAACTGGAACACTCATGAGGAGAGTCGGAAATGCACCCGCTAAAACATCCGGGAAGGCGGCTGTTGCAGCAACCAGCAATGTGGCTGCACCTGCGGATAATATTTACCAACGTACTACAAAGGTAGGTCAATTTATGTCATCTAATTTGTAAAACTTGGACCTTGGTACGTTCTTCTGTATATCCCTCATGCTGTAACCACGCTATGCAAAAAATAAAATTTGGTGTGGTTTGACCAGTTCATACCCGAAACAATTTCCTGTGATACGCAGTGGTGTTTGATATGCTTCCTATGGGAAACGTACAGCACCTATAAACAATGCACCAATGCTATGCGCAAGCGCGTCGTGAGCACCGTGAAAGAAAGCTAAGTTTTGACCATTGTGCTGCCAATCGTGGTCTTTCCATCTACTACTCAGGCATAGGTGATACGCTCCCATAGTTGCCCTAGGAAATGCAGGCTGCTCATTCTAGAGGAAATTGGTGGCTGTGACTCAGTTTGGTTCGCACTGCGGAACCATGATTTAATTCACGTGGATAAAGAATTGACAGCTAAGTAGAAGAGATGGTACTTTATAAGCTGGTTCAATTTTCTTTTCTTCAGACGGTATACTCTGCGATTTCGATCGTTTCTATCGAGCCTAGCACCAGTCGCTACTGCTTATCACGCGAACAAGAACTTATGGGAGCTGCTACGAATATGAGGAGAAAGTCTCTTGCGAAGCTGTCAGAAATTCTTAGCTTACGCGAGATTTTTTTCCTTTGAGCAAAGCGGTAAGATTTGCAGCGACGCATGTTTGTAAATTAACATGGCGATGGAAAGCACAAAACCGGGTTGATTGGCCAATTATAGGAGAGGTCGTTGCCCTGCAGTTGGCGTAACCAGGCTGATGGGGATGAACAGTAAACGTACGCAAACATTGGTTTCCCAGACACACCGGCTAGACTCGGGTAAAAGGTGGGTCATAGAATGACATAACGTTAAAACTCCGGCACGAGCAGATGTGCAAGTATTATGGCAACGATGCGCACGCTATGCTGTGCTGGTAAGCAAAACAAATAGTATTGTTTGTCACCGTACTCGAGCAAGGCTTCAACAAAGCTTGCGTGATCATTGGGCTTTACAATGGTCTAAAAGCAGTAAGTCAATGATCCAATAATAACTATTGTAACTGCGAAATAATGCACAGCAGAGTCTACTTTTGGAGAAGTTTCAAGTAGTATTGTAGCTTTGTGTAAGAATACTTGTCATCCAGGCAGAACTCCTGCGTCTCATTATTACTGGAGCGGTGTTTCCGAATGATTTCTTTGCTCACTAAAGTCTTTTTGGCCGCTGCGTGCCTGCCTGCCTGCCTGCCTGCCTGCCTGCCTGCCTGCCTGCCTGCCTGCCTGCCTGCCTTCCTGTCTGTCTGTCTGTCTGTCTGTCTGTCTGTCTGTCTGTCTGTCTGTCTGTCTGTCTGTCTGTCTGTCTGTCTGTCTGTCTGTCTGTCTGTCTGTCTGTCTGTCTGTCTGTCTGTCTTGACGAACTCGCAGCCACCGTAATAAGCTGATAGAAACAAAATTAACCTATGATGATATTATCGAATGACCAACTCGAATGACAAATCATGAAATGAACTATTCGGCAGAACCCACGTACCATACGAAGGTTATGCGAAATTTCTTTAGGAAAGATGACTGGCGTTAATTTTTAATGACCAAAATGCCATAGAATGACGCTGATCATAGGTACAGATGTTGGCAAAACTATTTCAAGAGGTGTCGCCTATCGTTAAGCAATTTGGGAATGTGGGATTGGCTTCAGCATGGCGAAAGTAAGAGTGCCACCGCCTCTCCGAGCGAACGAATACCTGTCGCCTACTTGCACCACCACCACTTCTGAATCAGCCCTGCGCCTACCGGGCGCTGATCCGCCATGTAACTACTCCGCATTGTGAAAACAACCAGAAACTTCCTGCAGAGGACGCCTATCATAACTGCTGAACAACAAAAAGACAATACAGGGCAGTGCCATATAGTGCACATTGCGTTTACCCACTTCAAGAATCTGTATAAAAAATTGTACTTTCAATGTGGAAATTATACATGCTCAACCTGAAATGTGTAGTCATTGACGCATTTGTATACAAAGCAGTGCCAACTGTAAGAACAGTAATTGCTAAGTATTCGCGCCGCGTATGTCCTCATGTTTCACTGCAAATCAGCTGCAAATTGTTGTTTTTTCTTCAAGGGTTTTCTCCTTGTTTATGTGTGTAGTTATCTGTTTCAAATACCTTACGTGCGTTAACTTTGATTATTTTCGGTCATCTTTAGATATATAAGCAAGTCTGAAATTTGTGTAAAGATTGACAGTGAAAAGAAGGGTGCGATGAGGAAAAAAACGGCATCAAAGAAGAACATGGATATGTATTCATGTAAATGAGCTCACCAAAAGAGATAAAGTAGTCAAGAGGATGTAGAGATTTTCAATTTGTTGCTTAATGCACGTTTAGTGATGTCAATAAACATCATAATGGGGTTCGTTGACATGGCCACTTTTCAAATTATGCCTAGCACTACCGACTTTGTGACATCGAGCATATCACACTCAAGAAAACAACCAAACATGTACGTACAGGGCACACGTGTATTGAGAAAGAAACCTGTCAGGGCGAAGAAACAAGGTACCTTCCTTTGCAGGGTCTACAGTGTGCATTTTATTGATGTATAGTTTTAAATTGAACATTTTCATGATAGCTAACATTACCTTTTGATATCTAAAGTACATTGATACCTGTGTTATAGGACAGGAACATTCTAGCATCGAGACTGTGTATAGCGACCAGGTTTACGGCGACCAGGTTTACGGCGACATTACGTGGTCATTTTGACTAATTTCTAATAGCGCTCGTGCGTTTATATCTGCAAATATTGTAAATAAACGCAGCGCGCACACATACACAATGGAACGTTTACACAAACAGACAAGCTTTCACATTGGGCTGATAACTGCTGCTGCCTACTTGTGATTTCTTCTCTCTACAAATGAATGTTTTCATTGACACGTTCTACAATAGTGATTACATTTTTCTGCGTTTATGTTAGCCTCCTGCATAAAGTACAACGATCAGAAGAAAGTTTTAATTTAGCTAAGCTGAAGGCCCTCAAAACGAACATTCGCAAAACAATATCAGACTAGAGCGCATGGCGTAAAAATAGCCTAACATTTCAGACTGTCCCGTGGCATTACTATATTTTTAACAAGTTTGAATCAAGGTAATGAACCTTGATAAATTGATACCTTCCACATTTTTTGTGGCTGTAGCAACTCCCAGTGTACAGAATTCAGCCACGGAAGTTAGGCCAGGGACATGTTTTTCTGCCTGTCTTCTTGTTAGGCGAATGTGATATTTTATCGACGTATTTTGCTCCTCAATGTATTGCTGCCCGGAAGGGAAGGCATGGCTGTCGTTGATGGCAGTATCAATTAAGCCATTGCGTTATAAGTACATGGATCATGGTCCTATTCTCAGCTTCAATAAAGGAAATGTAAGGAGAATGCATTTTGCAATTCTACAATAAAAAATAGGAGAAGTACCAAGTCAGGGCCGCACGTGCCAATCGTCCCTTCCGCTCAGTGCTGTGCAGCCAACCGCTTGGAATAAGTCCGAGCCCCGGCATGTGCAAAGAAAAACGTTCTGGTGGAGCAATGCTCAGTACTGTAACAAGCTGCAAACAGGAAACAAGACAAGAAAAAGAGACATATTCAAGTAGAGGGAAAGGCGAGGGAAAACCACACTTCACTTGCTCCTATTTGATCATAGATGAGAGGGGTTTGCAATGTATTTTGTTCTCTCTTGCACATGTTTTTTTTAGATCTTTCACTTCTTCCGACCAAAGAGGTTGCGTCTATAATGTAGTCGTTGTCTTTCTATAAGGAAAATTTTCAATTTAATCACTGACGAATTAGTATATGTAAAACTAACTTTGCCTGTCTGTTATTATAGCTCATGAAAAGTCAAGGTGTTCTCGAATTGCTGATGATGTCAGTAGACTCATGGGTCCATAATGAATGTCTTTGCCTCAAGTCGACACGCCTTAACGATTCTGCGCAAGGAGCTGAGCGAACCGTTGAGTGTTATGCTTACAGGGAATGGATGTCAGTATTTTTTTAATCTTTTCCTCTATTTTGACATATTGTTGTCAGTATGTACTGTGTTCATTTTTTTAGATGCGGAGCATCTTATACTCGCGCCTTGTAGTGCGCCGTCCGCGTCGTCCACGCCGTCCACACCGCTTCTCGAACATTCGACAGCTGACGCGCGCGCATGCGCCGTCGCGCCGTCGCCCACTCTTCCACCATCTGTGCATCCCTTCCTCCTCTACACACCGCGCGCGCTTCACTCCTCCACCATCTGTGCACCCTTCCTCCTCTACACACCGCGTTCGACATCTACAATTCTCCTGATTCTCCAGTGGACGCGTATGTGGCGTCGCGCTTCGAGAACATTCAACAGCTGACAGTGCATGCGCCGTCGTGCTGTATATATACTCAAGGTCGGCGCTCGCTCGCTCAGTTGCCGCTCGTCGGTTGGTTTGTACGGCGCGTCGACGTCCAAGGTCGCGGTGAAATGAATTCCAACGAATCCACAAACAGAATGATCGACGTCCCTTCGACCAGCGCCGCCCTTTCGCATACGTGTGTACGTGTTCACTCATTTAACACCCCCTCCTACAACCACGTTAACCAATTTAGCCATCGACCCAAGTAAGTCGCAATTTAACACCCCATTTCACAACCACGTTAACCAATTTAGCCATCGACCCAAGTAAGTCGCACTTTAACACCCCGTTAACCAATTATATTGTCCGCATCCTCCTCAGTGTTCCCCCGAGAGAAGCTGCGGGCAATTTTTTTCATATATCACAGTTTCTTTTTTGATTAAACATCTTGCGGTGAGTGTGTAGAGATCTGTGGTAGCCTCCTTGTGCGTGAATGGTTTGAAACGAACCATATCGTTTACTAACATTGTGTACATTATGGCTGTTTACCAAGTCATTATTTGTTCATCTGTCGCAGAAAACGATATATTGTCCCTTAATGAGCAGATGCCACTCTGTCGATCAAGTGGCTAACTGCAAATCAATACAGAGATTAAAAAGTTAATGATTGATTTATATGTGGGGTTTAACGTCCCAAAACCACCATATGATTATTAGAGACGCGGTAGTGGAGGACTCCGGAAATTTCGACCACCTGGGGTTCTTTACCGTGCACCAAATCTGAGCACACGTGCCTACAACATTTCCGCCTCCATCGGATATGCAGCCGCCGCTGCCGGGATGGCAAAATGCGACTTGCTGCAATTCGCGCCAATGCGTTACCCAGACAACCCTGCGTCTCCTCTTTTCATGACGGAGGGACGCCAGACGCACTGAAACACATATCTATCAAAGCTAAGTAGTGAGGCGTGCCCTGCGAGTACATGGCAGTACCGGCTCCTGGTGTGGCAAAGCTGGCGTGACGCGACGAAATGAACGCCGGTGAGCACGCGCATCGCGTCTCGTTGATATGTATTGGAACCTTGATTGTGACATGTAGTCATGTTCTCACATTACAGGCATCTCATGATTACAATGTTTGCTCTAGTCACATACCTTCCTGACCCATTGGCGTCACGTAATACCAAATTTGGCATAAGTGAATCTTGCGAAACGCCCGAGTGCATCATCAGTGTGGCATGTAATCATGTTGGTACATGAAACGCATGTCGTCGTTATAATGTTTGGATGTGTCGATTGCCTTTGTCGCCCGTTAGCGTCACGTAATGCCGAGTTTGGTACATGTGAAGCTAGCGAAATGGCTGCGAGCGCTTCAAGAGCATAGCATGTAGTCATGTTGTTACATGACACGCATTTCATGTTTACCTTGTTTGTACCATTATAAAAACTTTGTCATCTATTCATATCCCGTAATACCGAATTTGGTATAAGTCAAGCTAGCAAAACGACTGACTGTGGATCATGAGCGTGGCATTATAGTCACGTTGTTATACGACACGCATCTCATGATTATCATCTTTGCACCAGTCACATATTTTATCATATATTCACCAACTGTAATACCGAATTTGGCATATGTGACGCTAGCAAAACGACCGTGGGCGCACCATGAGCATGGTATGTGGTCATGTTGTTACATGACACGCATGTCTTAATTTTTATGTAAGGGTCTGTCGCTTGTTTTGGCCATGCAATCCTGCCACATTATACCAGTTTTTTAACATGTCATGTGAACTAAAGCACCGCAAGAGCTGCAGGACTATTAAATGTAAATCATGACATTCATGACATAGTTATCTTGGTTTTATTGTTATGACTAACCAATTTTGTTCTTGATACAGTCATGTTATACCATACCACAATTGGTGTCGATACTTATATAGAAACGGTCAGGAGAGTTGAAAAACATAGACGGCCAGATAGATAGATACTAGATAGATAGATAGATAGATAGATAGATAGATAGAAAGATAGATAGATAGATAGATAGATAGATAGATATAGATAGATAGATAGATAGATAGATAGATAGATAGCTAGATAGATAGATAGCTAGCTCGATAGCTCGATCGCTCGCTAGCTCGATAGCTAGCTCGATAGCTAGATAGATAGCTAGATCGCTAGATAGATAGATAGATAGATAGATAGATAGATAGATATGCCCTAGGCCACCGAAGTTCGCTAAAAAATGCTTCACAATTATTACATTCAGAAACATAAACCTATGTGCCAAACAAAGTTCTTTGCTAATTGCGACTGAAAGTCCCATAACTTAGACCCAAAACCAAGCGTCTTCATCACTCGGGAATGCCGTCAAGTTAGCACAGCATAACGTAAACCGTATGGTATTGTGCAGCAACGATGTGAAGAGGGGAAGTGAGTTTTTGTAGTTTCGACATGATTGGGGATGAAGTGAGGAACGAGCGAAGAGTACCACTGAAAGAATGAGAAAGAAAAAAAAGAGAAAGCTATAGAAACAGAAGAACGACAGGTACAAAATCACCTAAAAGGGGAAAGAAATATTTAAAAGTAGAAGAAACCATAGAAAGAGGATACAAGTCCCGTGTCATTTGGTGAGCAGACAGTGTCCCACTGGATAAAGCTGTGCGCGTAAAGTAGTACAGCCACCTCCACTGACGGCAGCATCACGCGCAGATAATGGCAGCGTTTCACCAGCTTGTTATGATTTGCTCCTCAGAGCAAGTCATGGATTTTCCTCCTGCTGTGGCAACTGTTGTGTCCTAGATCTGCAATTAGTCTTTTTGTTGCATAATTCAGCGCTACGATGACCCATTCAATTGAAAAGCGTCTATATATGTTGGGATATGATATACATGATTTGTAAATTGTCATTTGAGACTCACGTTAGTCCCAAGGCCAGCAAATGACTTGGACGTCGCATGTTGCGTGTAATAGTCCCAGTCACATTGTTTGCAGCCTTTTACTCCGCAAGGTCAAAATATGCGCAAACAAACTCTGATTACCAATTTAACTTACCGTTGTACCATGAGTGTCAACGATTCGTGTTTCTACTGACCCACAGGTCGCGGGATGAAATCCCGGCTGCTGTGGCAGCATTCTTGATGAAGGCGAAAATGCTATAGGTCGGTGGGCTCATATTTCGGTGCACGTTAAAGATTCTCTGATGGTCGAAGTTTCCCGAGCCCTCCACTACAGCATCTTTCATAATCGTAAGGTGGTTTCGGGATGTTAAACCCTACAAATCTATCAAAGATATACGTTTTTATGTACCTTTGTATATTTATATACGTATCAAAGATGTCTGACAACAAAATACACATCTATGTGATGTGGTAGGAGCTAAGTTTTTATCTTTATTTGCAGTTCTTCTCTTGTCACAATTGCTCGGATGTAAGTATATTTTATTGCTTTTTGTTTCAATGATGTTGGTCTATATTGACAAAACAAAATAATTGTGTTGCTTCACCCATAAAAGTTCCACTAAGCCTTGAAGTATTATTAATAGGTTTGAATGTAAAATTTAAATCTCTAAAACTTTAAATCTCTTTAAAACTTTAAATCTCCCCCATGTGGTCGAAATTTCCGGAGCCCTCCACTACGGCGTCTCTCATAATCATATAGTGGTTTTGGGACGTTAAACCCCACATATCAATCAATCAACTTTAAATCTCTTTAGCGTAAGGAAGCACAAAAAGTAAACTAAAAAAACTGCCAGCCTGTACTTTCCTGAACGGATCATATGAAGATATAACAATCAAATATGAACTAGCCTATAGCGGCCTTTCCCCTAGGAGTATTTTAGGCTCTCACAGGGACGGTTGCTCAGCTCCAGAAGCTAGACGAGGGCAATATCATTTGCATTTGATTGAGCCGTGGTTGTCGAATGTCAACTTTTACCTTGAAGTTAACTCACCATCTTTCTTTACGTTCTGACGATGGCCATCGTCTTCCCTGTTCAAGGTACCAAGTTAATCTTGTACATATTAATCTTTCCATCAGCATAGATACGCATGATGTAAGAGATACCGGTCGATATGACGCGAGGCTCGCAGGATCTTTTCCGGACTTTAAGACTGGCACCACCCAAGCTGTCTTCCCAACAAATGGAATCTCTCCCGTGCTCCAAACATGATTAAATATGTCCAAAAGGGCCCTTTTTCGCTCATATGGTAGATTTGTCAACATTTGATTGCTGATCAAATCGGCACCCACGGCACAGCGTCTTCTTAATTTGCTAAGTGCCATATCCACCTCTCGGAAGGTGAATGGCGTATCCATCGTGTGAAAAAACTGGGGTGACAGAGGAATCGCCGCTCCTTCTGATCTACCAGATATGTACACGTCTGCGAAATCCTCTGCAAGGGTTTGCAAATCTATCCCTTGTTTCAAAGCGAGTGCTTCGAATGGCCTGTGTGTTCGCATCTTCCCAGAAAGACTATTTATTACTGCCCATAACTTGGTCAAGGGCGTTAACGTTGATAAACTTTCACAGAAAGTGGCCCATTGATTTCATCTTAATTTTTTTATATGGCGACGAATCGCAGCGTTTATCCTGTTATATTCGGTTTTCGCAGACGGATTTCCTTTTGTTCTCATTAATTTCCGCTCCGCCTGTCTACGTGCTGCGCAGAGGTTCTTCAATTTCAAGTCAGGAGTAGGAAAATGGTCGGGCAGTTTCAGCAATGAAGTTGCTGATCGCTTGCTTTGCAACATATCTGCGAACAGCTCACCAGTAGATTTGACCAACACTTCTCTGTAGGTGTCCCAGCATGTTACATTGCAGAATCGTCGACCAGCAGTTCGATATCCCAGGATATTGGTGAAGATGTGAAATGGTCGCTGCCCATCTTGTCTGGAGCCGTGGTCGATGATACCAGAAGGTCCGTGGAGTGAAGTACAAGGTCTATTGCACTCCATAAATCTGGTGGCCTGAAAAATGTAGGTTTACCATCCTTCGCCACACATAAGTCGGCAGCATCCGCAGCTGCTAGAAGTTCCTTGCCTCGACAATCTACACTCTTATCTCCCCAGAGTGACAATCTTATCTTATCTCCCCAGAGTGAATGGTGCGCGTTAAAATCACCACAGATTATTCGAGGAGCGGGACATCGAGTGCAAAGGTCCTTTAGGAAATCTCCATACAGACCTTTTTTCGTGGGTTTATGTACACCGATACCACATCCAGTTTTCGGTTTCCCAGGCACACTTGCACAGCAGCGACTTCCAGTGAGTCGGAACAGAGGTCTTGCACTGGTAAAGCGACGTGAGGGATTTCCCGCCTTATGTATATCATTGCGCTTCCATTTGCAAACGACGTTATGTTCGGGTTGCCGTGTCGGGTATACCCTGGGAGCGTCCTTGCATTCGGTAGACCGGCTTCGGAGAGGGCTAGAATCGGTATTGGAATGTCGCGCAGGAAAAGGTTGAGTTCACACAGGCGTTTTAGAAGACCGGCGCAGTTCCATTGCATTATTAAGGGCACTTTTGAAGGACGAAATAGACCAGGTGGGCGAGACATTGCCATTATTCTACTTTGTGTTTGTGGAAGCAGGGCAAAGTAACACTGACTCTAGAGCCAGGACTGCTGCTAACATATCCTTCGTAGAACTTGCAGGCATCTTGGCGACGTGTGAACGCAGTGCGGTGAACAGAGCGCGAATAATGTGCTCGAGGTTTTCTTGCTGTTGGCTTCCAGATGGTACATGAGGTGGGCTCAGTGCATCAGCGTAGGTGCGCTTGACGGACTCTTTCGTGATACATTTCTCACCAGCGTTGAGCACTTGCGTTGACTCAGTACCAGCTCTTGTCGGATTTAGGCGCGAAAAATTTCCTGCGTACTCGTTATCTGAACCGCCATGCTGTGGCGCGCCGGACGTCTTCTTTGTGAGCGATGGTTCGTTCACAGTCTTCGGGCCGAGGACAAGCGTCTTATTTCTTCGCTGCGCAGCTGTTCGTGCTGGACATCGGCCGTAGCTAGCTGGGTGGTCGCCGCCACAGTTTGCACACACAAGTTTTTCTTTACTTGTACACGTCTTAAAGTCATGAGGCCCCCCACAGCGCTTACACCTTTGTTCCCCACGACAGTGCTTAGCAACTTGTCCAAAACGCTGACATTTAAAACAGCGTGGTGGCGTCTCCACGTAGTCTTTTAACTCGTGTCTGGTGAAGCCAAAGTTGATCTTCTCTGGACGTTCCGAATTGGGAGCGAATGTGAGAACTACAGAGTCAGTGCGGCTTGATTCCCATTCAGTGGTTGAGGTTTAGACTCGTCGTATGATTCTTCTTGCGTGGTATACTCCCTGAGGTCTCAGGTAGGTTAACAGCTCTTCATCCGAGTACCATCTTGGGACCCCTTTTATAATGCATGTATTTTTCATGTAGCTGTGTGGTACACGGACAGATATGACAAGGCCGCAGATAGTATTGGTCTCTAGAAGCATATTAGCTTGGTGTTCTGTCTCTATATCCAAGAGCAGGGCTCCCTGTGCTGTGAAACGGCTCTTAACGGGGGCTCCACCGAGAATCGTTTCAATTTCCGAGTATAGGTCAATAGGATTCACTTGCCTCAAGTTAGCTCCTTCGGATGTTGGAGCAATTAACACAGGAATGCCCACCCTCTTGTCTTTGCGATGTCGCACAAGGCGGAAACCACCCTCGTCCATGTCTTGATCTGTGAGGTTCACCCCGTTGTGGTCCACGACGGCAGTTGATTCGTCCTCTGATTCAACGCTGTGTTGTTGCTTGCAGTCAGGCAATATTCGGTCGTGCAACGTGAATGTCGGGCCGACGTTCAAGCCAATGATGGGCCGACGTTTTGCCGATGTTTTAGCTATGGTGGCTAGAATTGGGAGGTGACGCCAACGGGAGCTCGGAGCCGCTCCTTCGTTTCGAGCAGCGCGGCGGTGGCGCTGTCGGCGGAATGGTGATGCTAGTTACGCGCGCGCGCCTTGAGCGCGCGGACCTTTCAAAGATGCTGTTGCTGAAGCATGATTCAGATAAATTGGCGATTCAGATAACTCACTGTGACGATGGCTGATAGAACGCCATTTCAAGCATTAAAAGAAATTGGCTGCCGCTGCAAGACTTCTGTGACGTTGAATCTGCGCAAATTAAAGCTTTCGTTCGCATATCCCTGCAGTGTTTTGGAGTGCAAGGCGACGGCGTTTTTTTAAAAAAAATATTACCAAAGTTCTGGGCGAGGAAAATAAAACAAATATTTATTGCACATCATATTATTAGGAAGATCTATTGCACATCATGGAATACAGGGTAAAATAAAATAAAATGAAAAATACGCACATTTACATAAGCTCGGGAGTAGTTAAAAACATTGAAACATTGCACACAGACAGCGCATCGCTTGGCACTAAGTAATAAGAGGCATACAATCACTTTCCACTCGGCAAAAAAAATCAATAGAGCTTAAAGTTACAATATCAAACTCAGAGCACGCGTCTAAGCTTCAGCAATTTCATTCTTTCCTGCTTAGCGTTTCGTTTGCTGTTCTGGGCTTTGACATGAAAGTGGAGCCTAGTAAGAACATAAAACTTGATAATTTTGTTTGTGAGGGACATACTGTGGTTAGGGCAGCCAACAAGTGTAAGCTTTCTTAACTGCAAGAAGGAAACCAAGTCCATGATGCTGTCAGGTTTGACTTCAGTAACACTGAAGCAGTGGGTAAAAGTGTTCTCGAGAGTGGTCACGAGTTCATTGAGCTTGACTGATGGGTACAGCAGGCCTCCTCGGTCAACAGCAGCCGTGAGGGATGCTGCAGCTGGAGATGGATCGTTCTCGCCTTGTAGGAGCTGCTGGCTGCACTCTGCACATTTGGTGCTTGCAACGCTTTTTCTTGCCACATATCCAGCCATGTAGAATATGAGTCTGGCATCGCTGCTTTGCACGACCATGTCTGCATGCTCGGTGCCGTGGCCGTATTCATTGAGCACTTCATGTGCTTCGGCAAGGTTTCCTACGTCAAGAAGCTCGTCTAATTTCCTCCGAGGAGTGAGGTCCTTTCCGTTGTCAGCTCCCAGCAGACTTCTCAGCAGTCCTGAGGACACATTGCTTCCTTTCGGTGGTTTTGCCAAATTCTGGAAGCTCAAAGTGTTGACCGAGATTAGGAACTGGGAGGCAGTCGGATGATCATTGCATCTAGACATTTGTCGGACGATTCCAAACAGCCTCTCCAGGGGGTCCTGACTCAAGCGGCATGTCATCATATAGCTGAAGTTCAACTTCATCGTCAGGTAGCGGAGAAGGTGTAGCGTGCTTGATAAGGTAACACGAAGCCCCTCGGCTGTACTGCGGCTTAGGAAACCTCCGGAGCCAGCAGCTGTTTCCCAATCGTCCAGGTAAGTCAAGAAGTTTTGAATGCACTTCTCGTGCATCCCTCCAGGCTTAAGTGCACCCGAACTGCACCTTGAAGTCATGGCCTCAATGAGCCTTCTCATTCTTTCCACAAAGCTGACTGTCGCCGCTGTGCTCCCATGCTTTTCTTCGATGGTTGCATTGTACAAGAAAAGGCCTCTGAGGACTTCATCACTGTAAAGCCGCACTGCATAATTTACCCTCATTTTCTCAAAGCCATTGGGATGCACAACCGATTTGCTAATATGAGGCATGGCTTTGAGAGTCGTGTCATGCTGTTCATCAAGCTTCCGGGCACAGTCAATAGGGTCAACACTGGCATGGCCTTCTGGCAGTTTCACGCCCGTTCGAACAAAGGTGTTCCTCACACATTTAAGAAGGTGTGGGAAGTCCGAGATGAAGTGCAGAAAACGTTCTGGGTCTGTAGGGTGCTGCCTTCTACATACTGTGTTTTCTTTCCTGCCGTGTATGCCGAATGAGTGCCACATGCTTCTGTTCCACGCAGCTCCATCAGTGGTGATAAAGTCTACGTGCAGACCGGCGTTTTCGCTCATGACTACTGCTTCGAGGATTATTTTGCCTAACGTCTCGGACTTCACATTGCTGCGTGATGCGAACACACCAATAATCTGGTGCCACGTGCCTGTAAAAGGCACGAACAATACTACAAGGCCATGGTCACATGCTACGGAGCGCTCACTCTCTGGTGTGAACTTCCCAAGGTCCACAAAACCTTCGATGGTGCCATCGGTTCCCAAGCTCAAGTGTTCAGATAGCTTAATCTCATCAATTAACAGCCCACCATGGCGCTGGAACAAGTCCATAGATTTTGTTTTTTCCGCCACAGCAGCAAACACTTTTTCGCTCATGCCGAATCCACTCCTGTAACGCTTGAGATATCGACGTAGTGATGTTCGAGAAGGCAACGCCATGATGTTGTTTTTGCGTATATGCTCATAGAGGCGTGGGCTTTTCATGGACATAATAAGGCACTCTAGAGCCCATTCACTTTCATACTTCATCCCTTTCGTGGATTTTCTTTTAGCCGCAGCAAAGCACGCCTTGACTTGTTGCTGCTGCTTAATGGGTAGGGCCTTCACCGCTTCTTCAAATGCTGTAGAATCATTCCGTGCATTCTTTTCTTTCATTTGTTTGATGAGTGATTTAGCCTGCAGGACACTCAGGCGACTCCTTTTCGCTTGCGCTGTTCGCAGCTTAAGCCTGTATGAAAGCTTTTGGGACTGGGCCACATTTTTGCCTTTTCTTCGCCTGTAGGACTCACGATTCAGGAGTAGTCTTCTGAGGTGCTTGCATTGTGGGCAGGCTTTTTCTGGCGTTGGAGCAACCCCACGGCAAGATGGGCTGAAGGTTCTGCCATCAAAAGTCTTCTCCTTGTACTTTAAATTCACTCCAAATTCACCAATTTTACCAAACCCTCTGCATGGTATCATGGAGTCGACGTCGCGAAGCAACTCTTCTGCCATTTCGATGTCGGTAATGTCAAGGGTCTTTATTTTTGTGGCTTGCACAAAAGCTGTCGCTTGAAGTTTGTTTTCATCTGATGTCATTAGCACATACTTGTCAATAGTCAACTTGTCACCATCTAGTGCGCAAACTGTAAACACCGTGGCGTTGTCGGCTCCAGCAATTAGATGTCGAGCCCAGTAAGCGCTGGGAAGACCACACTTGCGGACGTCGGGAATTGCGGGCACATTCGGAACAGGTATTTGGTTACTGTCGCTTTCTGTGCTGTACGAGCCAGCTGTCTCCTCGCAAGCAGACGTGCTTGGTTCCTGACGCCGAATTTTCGATGGTAGGCCGCAAGTGGATGTTCTTGACGTCCTTTTCTTCGGCACTTTCTTTGAAAGATACGCAGGAACATTTGGGAATATGGTTGGCACCGCGTCAGATTTCAGCACCGGTTTCCCTCGGGGAATCTGAACAGTTTCGCCGTTTATCACATGCGTGTAAAAACGCTCAATAAACTGCTCGTCGAAATGAAGCTCACATAGCGCCGACTTCACGTCCAACGACTTGTCGGCACGGGGTACGGCTCGTTGCCAGGCTTCGAAGAGGGCAGGGTCTTTGGGAACAGAGAAAAGAGAAGCACGCTGACCTTGCTCCCTCGATGACACATAGCCGCTCGTGCAGCCAGGAGCAAAGCAGTGGCGTTGCCTCGCTTTCGTAGTGCTGGAGTTCATCCTAAGGTCGGCACTCACACTGTCATGTCAGCAACTAAATACATTTTGCCATAAGCGAGACATCAACGCGGAAAACTGCACACACCCAGACACGCTTCCAGAGGCGAACCAGCGAACCCAGCGGCGAGTCGACGAGAGAGCGCGGAGCGCGCGCTTCGCCCGCATCACTATGCCGACAGGAGCGCCGTGGTGGCCGTCGCGGCGGCGCTTGAAAACGAGGATCGCGCGCGCTCGGCGAATATGCGGGCGCTGGCGTCACCTCCCAATTCTAGCCACCATAGTTTTAGCCAGTATGCAACCAACATTGGGCCGACGAAGGCCCATCGTATTGCCGACAAAGCTGCCAATGTTCGGCCAACATTGGGCGATATTTCAGCCAATCACATGCCATTTTTACGCCGATGTTCGCTGCACGACGATTATTGGCTACGGATGTACGGCCGACATTGGACCAATCCAGGGCCACATTGCAGCCAATGAAAGGCCGTTATTACACCGATGTTTCCTGCACGACGAATATTGGCTACTGATTGGCTTGCCATTATGTAACCATTATTAGTAGAGAAGTTTTCTTACCGGAAGATTTAAACAATATGCCTCGATGACCCGCTCTTGTAGTTTTGCAGCCCTGTATACTTGGGGCAACAGAAAATTGAATGCTGAGAACTGAAAACAGTTACTCGATCTATTTCATCTTTTATACGTCATTCCCTTTGCTAACACTAGAAGTGTAGTTTATTTTTTTTACCAATTTATTTTTAGCAATAGGGAGTGCTTTATTTGGTACAGGTATTTGGTACAGCAGATCGAAAAAAGTCGTTAGGAAGTAAATGCTGAAAGCGTAAGTCCCCCACTTGCAATCCCCACATATGTCCCCCACATGATAATCGAGAATATTCATACAGTTTAGAGCATTTTTTTGTAACTAAAACATGGTGATGGTGCTTCCGAATCAGCATAAGCTAGCCGAACAGTGCACCACCGACAGTCTGCAGACCATTTATTCTTTTTTTTTTATTTATTTGGTACAACAAAAAATGTATACATTGAAAAATATATATACACAACTAAAAAAGGCCCGCTCTACTGCAGGTCAGGTTGCGTTGGGGGCACAGTGGCAGTGGTGCTGTCAAGGCCCTGGCTGCTGTGGCTGGGCAGGAAGCCAGCTGCCGCGAGCAGCCGATAATCTGCACTCCGAGAGTAGGGATCATCGGGCTGCTCCACAACAAATGCTTCTCTGAAGCGCCGCTTCCTGCCCCCACAGCGATCACCAGACCCTGGCAGCCACCTCTTAATAAAGTTGAGGGCCTCCGCCTGGTCGCACCCTGCTTTTTGGCAGATGACATCTGCATACAAGAACAGAAATACCATAGTACACATGAAGCACTGCAGTACAGAGAATACACATGGGTACACACACATAAAACAATGAACAAGTTAAACCTGTCACTAATCTACAGAGCCTCAGGTTCACAAAGGCCCTTTTCCCTTTTCTGCCATGAAGGCTGTACAGCACTTGCACGTCATGTGCCAATACAGCCTTCATGGCATTCACACCAATTTCTCGGAGGCCACGTCCCCCAATCTGCAGGAGGTGCTTGCGCTGTAAAAAAATGCAAGAAGCATAGATGGGGTAAACGCAACAGCACATCGAAATGTTTTCACGATTGATTGATTTGATTGATATGTGGGGTTTAACGTCCCAAAACCACCATATGATTATGAGAGACGCCGTAGTGGAGGGCTCCGGAAATTTAGACCACCTGGGGTTCTTTAACGTGCACCAAAATCTGAGCACACGGGCCTCCTTCATTTCCGCCTCCATCGGAAATGCAGCCGCCGCAGCCGGGATTCGAACCTGCGACCTGCGGGTCAGCAGCCGAGTACCTTAGCCACTAGACCACCGTGGCGGGGGAAATGTTTTCATGATAAAAAAAAAAAAAATCTGCAAGAAGAGGACACTGAAAACAACAACTTGAATTTTCGAGCATCACAACATTTCATTGTTTTTTTACGCTAACTTCAACTCACTTGACCTAAAATGGTTTCCACATCAGCCCTCTCACACTCAGTGTGAGAACCTTTCAGAGTCCTTCTCTGAATGCAGTTTTGCTGTTATGAAATCAAATACAACACTGTTATAACCCTTAATAAATATTGATTCTAGCTATGAAATAGTATAATTACTTTGTACAGTGCTCAAATTCCAATACATGTTTCTTTGAGGTTACAATGTCTTTGCCTGAATGTTGACCAGGAGTAGCTTCTACAGGTGAAAAACGATAAAGTATGTGGAATTCAAAAAGAAGCTAGGACATGTTTTTAATCAATGCATTGTAAGCAGAGCACAACAAGATAAATGAACATGATCAAGGCGTACTAAGAGGCAACCTTAGAGCGACCAAATCTTGGTCATAGATGAAACTGATAGAAAAATAAAGGTCACACTAGATGGTCGCACCATTTGCTGTTTATATTTTTCTGTGATAGCCAACAAAGAGGCATGTCGCTTTAGAAATCTCATCACAATAAACAAAGGTGCATTTTTCTTCACCCTGCGAAATGGGGTGCATGTTAGATTTTAAAAAAGTAAGAAATCGGCTAACACAAGGCAGGGTGAACTGTAGCTCAATGTAGAGAGAGCCGCAGCGGACACGAAATAGGGTGATAAATGAACAAAATTACTGAATGTCTGTTTTAAGCAGGCTATTGCTAGTCACTGCCCATCAAACACACGATGCCGCCTACATCGTCTGCTAGCTTAGGACAGTTCACTCGGACTTCACAGACTATAGTAAATACAGTCGAATCTCATTAATTCCAACACACTTAATTCGAACTGACGCTGTGGTCCTATCAAAGCTATACCGCGCTCCGAAAATGCTCTCAGCACCCCGCCCAATCCTGCGGTGGCACTTCAGACACCTCATCGCTGTGCTTAAAGAAGAAAATGAAGAAAAGGAAAGAAAAGACTGCGGTGGAATGTTTGCCAAATGCCAATCTGCGACATTCCTGTGCCACGCTTCGGCTTTTTCCGTCCCTGCCACGTAGAGACCCTTCTCCTCTTAACACTGCGCACGAGA